>JAPMOR010103245.1:0-26561 GCA_026543865.1 Argiope aurantia
CTCCCACCTTTTGATTATAGAATATAATCAAAATCTTATATGTCTAATTTAGAGACTTTTTATTTAATCTTAGAGTCAAAAGAAAAAAATGAATTCCAAATGTTCAAAATTTTAGTCTATCGGGCACTTGTATCTTCCTTCCAGATTTCGTATATCTAATATCCACCTCATCATGGTTGGTATCACTTGCAGTTTGGGTCATTGAAGAACACTTTGTCATAATTTTAGAAGAAATCTCTGCGGATGATGTTACTTCTAAAGGATAGATTCTCTGTACAGGCCGTAATAGAGTCGAACTAGCTGTCTTCACTCGAACAAGTCGTACCCTCTTGTCTCTGCCAGGAAGTAGTTCCAAGACCTTTCCCAAAGGCCAGTGAATTCGCTTTATGTTATCACTTCCTATAAGCACTATGTCACCAACGGAGATTGGTCTAATTTTCTTGGTCGTTCCTTTTTGAACTAGTTGTCCTAAATATTCTGAACGGAATCTTTTTCTGAGATCCTCTCGAATAACTTGCCTGTATTTAATTCTTTTATTCAGACTGTTGTGTTCAGCTACATCAAGGTCAGGAACTGACCATTCTTTAATATCTTTTAAAAACATAGACGGACTGATAGGAGTGAAATCTGTATCATTCTCCGAGATGTAGGTCAGGGGTCTGGAATTTATAATGGCTTCACAGTCGCACAAAATAGTTGTCATTTCTTCCTGGGTTAAAGAGGCTCTCCCTAATACTTTTCTTAAAAGATCTTTCATGATTCGAATCAGCCTCTCCCACCATCCGCCCCACCATGCAGCGGTTGGAGGGTTAAATTTCCATTCAATGGCATTGACAGTACCATGTCTTATGACTTTTTTCCAGTCGAGTGAACTGAGAATATTAGCAGCGCCGACGAAGTTAGTGCCGTTATCACAGTATATTGTGGAACATCTTCCTCGTCTAGCTACAAATCTGCGTAGAGCCATTAGAAAAGCTTCTGTTGAAATGCTGGATACAAGCTCTAAATGAACTGCCCTGAAAATAGCACATGTAAACAGCAATATCCATACCTTTTTTTTGCCTCTCAGGAACAAGGGTCCAACGGTATCAATGCCAGTTATTTGGAAAACTGCAGCATCACGCACTCGATTTTCTGGAAGAGGAGCTGGTACACATTCGAGCTTTTTTGAACTATACCTCTTACAAATGACACAGCTTGAGATAATCCTTTTAATCGATTTTCTTCCACGTAAAATCCAGTAGTTTTCTCTCAAGATATTTAATAAGATTTGTACTCCACAGTGTGAGTTCTTTTCATGGTGAAAGCGTATCAGTTTGGACACAACTTCGTGTTCTGATGGTAACAGAATAGGTTTTCTAAAACTCTCTGCATCTTTTCTATAGATTATGCTTGTTTTAACTCGTAATAAATCATTTTCATCTTTGTAAACTGCGAGGGATTTTAACTTCTTGTCACTATCTCCTTCAAACGTTTCCTTTTGTACAATTCTGAAAATTGTTAATTCGGCTTTACTGAATTCACTTGCAGCAAGTTCACCTAAATTTCTTTTTTCTTTTGTGGACCGACAGTTTTGAATAAACCTCATAATCCATCCAATTAACCTGACCATATCTTCATATTTCGAAAAGCGTTGGTGAAACCAATCAGAAGATGGTTCTTGATTTGCAGATGCCGTTGCTGAAACTGTACTTTTCTTCCGCTCTTTCAGAATCTCATCTTCATTCTGTGTAAGATTCTCGGAAGGTCCCTCATCATGAAATTCACTTAGCCATTCAGGTCCCTCCCACCATCGGGTTCTGACAAAATAATTGGCTTTACATCCTCTGGATGGTAAATCAGCTGGGTTTTCAACACCAGAGATATGGCGCCAAGAAGTAGGTTGGCTTATTCTTCGTATCTCTTTCACCCGATTATAAACAAATACAGACCAGTTTTCTTCTTTGGTGATCCATGTAAGAACAGTTGTTGAATCTGTCCAATAGAAACATTCTATATCGGTCCAACCAAGAGCATCTAATATGGATTTTGTTAATCTCGCTCCCATCAATGCAGCCAGGAGCTCTAATCGAGGTATCGTTGCACATTTTAAAGGGGCGATTCTTGATTTAGACGTCAAGAAATGAACGTTTCTATCTTTACCTTCGTGTACTAAATAAGTAACAGCAGCATAGGCATCCTTACTTGCGTCACAAAAAGTATGAATGGAGCATTTCTTTTTGATATCTGGACTGAAGCTGATCCAGCGAGGAACACGCACCGCTTTTAAGGCGTTTAACTCTGTGAACCATTGGATGAACTCTTCTCTTAAAGAGCCAGTAATTTCTTCATCCCATCCTAGAGACAATTTCCAAGTTTTCTGTAACATAATCTTGGGGCAGAGCATTACTGGCGTGGCAAATCCAAATGGATCAAATACTTTGTGGGTGATCTATAACATCGTTCGCTTTGTAATGTTATCAATATTTATATCATCTAGCCATTTCAGATTTATTGAGAGAATGTCTTCAGATTTATACCACTGAAGTCCCAATAAATTTGTAATTTTGTAATCTACCTCTTGAGACTGTGAACATTCCCAATCTTGCAGCTCAAAACCAGCTTTCTTCAAAAGATCATTAGAGACATCAATAAGCCGCTTTAGTTCCAACTCATCGTGAACACTTGCTACCAGATTGTCTACATAGAAACTCTTTGAAAGACATTTAGTCACAAAAGGGTCGACGTCGGAATTTTTATCAAGATGGTACTTTAATACAGCTTCTAATAAGAATGGACTACTTCGAACTCCAAATACCACTCTTGCATGGCGGAAAACCCTGTGGACCTGGCAATTCTTATTGGTCCACCACAAAAATCTTAAAAAATCTCTATCTTTTTTGCAGATGCTAATTTGCAAAAAAGCTTTTCTAATGTCCGCAGTGACACCAATTTTCTTTTCTCTGAATCGTAACAAGATATCAGGAATAAGTTCAATTAAGTTAGGACCACTATGTAGAGAATCGTTTAACGATGGATGACCTTTTATTCGAGCTGAAGCATCAAATACCGGCCTGATAGGGGTGGTGGAACTACTTTCTTTGATAACTGGTCTGTGCGGTAAGTAATTTCCTGGAAGATTAATGTCGTTACCTGGCACTTCTTCAATGATACCTTCATTTAACCATTCCAAAAATATTTTGTCGTATTCATTATATAAACCTTCGTGGATCAGTTTCTTGGTTGTGGATTCCAATCTTCTCTCAGCCAGTTCAAAATTGTCAGGTAGTGGTGCGCAATTATCTAACCAAGGCAGATGAACTTCATAACGTTGATTTTCATTGTACCGAACAGATTGCAAAAAATGCTCTATAGTCAAATCTTCTTGTTCTCTTTTTGATAATTTTTCAATTGGATCCTTGATCCCAATAGAATCTAACTTCCATAATTCCGAAATATCAAGCTCTTTGACAAAAAGAGATGTAACTAACATGGCATTACTAGAACTACAATTTTTTCCTGGCACCTTTCCTGACAAAGTCCACCCAAGTGAAGTCTCAATAGCTACTAATCCACTTGATAAAACTCTACGCTGACCAGTTAAAAACTTTCCATAAAGATCAGCTCCTATAAAAATCTGAACCGGCTTGGGCTTATCTCCAACATCCGATCGAGTTATGCTCATTTTATGAAGATTTTCCATCCACGGACCGGGATTAACAGGTGTAACATCATTACAAATAGCTAATTGATCTAATGCTTCAAAATTACATGTAAAATTATTCATGAGGTTTCTCATTCTTATTCTGTAACGTGTGTGTTCAAATTTTTCCGATTTTACACCACCAAATAAAGAATGCACAAGCATTTCTTTTCCCATAGGAGGATATCCCATTTCTTCGGCAAGACTTTTCAAAATATATGACCGTTGAGAACCTGAATCTAGAATGACTCTAGTGATAACTTCTTTCTTATCTGAAATCAATTTTACTTTCAAGGTCTGAAGAAAAACCTCTGGACCGAAATTGATATTCGACATATTAACATCATTGGTTGCTTCTTTTTGCTCAGTAATCTGGGGCTCATGTTTTCGAGTTTCTAACGCTTCGCAAAGTAGTGGTACATGTTTCTTTCCACAGACAATACACTTCAAAAATATACGACATTTGCGAATAGAATGTCCCGGGTTTAAACATGCAAAACAACAATTTTTTTCTTTTAAAACATTTAGCCTATCGGCTAAACTCATCTTCTGAGCAGAAAAACAGTCTGCACTAGAATGAGTGCCTGAACAAAAGACACAAGACTTTTTGGAGTCTTTGGCTGAAGTCGCCAGCAAATTGGCGGCTGTAGGTATTTTACCCCTGCCAATAGGCAATTGTTTCTTCTTCAAAACTGGAGCATTACTTTTACTTTTCTCGCTTAAGCCAAATCCCGCCATCGCCAAATTAATTCTTTCTTCTCCTTCAACTTCTGTTTTAAAGAAATGCATTAAATTGGTTAGTCGTTCCTTAGCATCAGCTGACGAAGAAGATCTGGGGTATCTATTCCAGGCTCTTAAAAACTCTTCAGGGAAACACGATTCAACCATTGGATACAGTATGGAGGCACATTTATCAGTCGTGACGCCCAGGGTTTCTAACGCTCGGAGGTAAGATTCAAGTTTATCATACAATGATGTCATTAAAAATTTCTCATTCTTCTGAACTGATATAATTAACTTTAAAAGCTCTCTTACATAGACTTCAACTAGAAGATCTTCCCTTCCAAAACGAGCTTTTAAGCTTTCAACGGCCTTTTCATAATTCGCGCCAGTTGGCGGGAAACTTTCTACTACTTCTCTTGCTCGGGATCCATTCATCGTTGCTTGCACTAAATACTGAAACTTATTTTCAGGAGCTATTTCTGGATCTTGATGAATATGCTCGAACTGACTCCAAAATTATAGCCAATCTTTTAAATCTCCAGAAAATACACGAAATTCTAATTTTGGAAGATGGAATTTCTTCTTGACGCCATTTGTATCCTGCAATTGCGGTTGAGTTTCATTTTGGCTTAAAGTTGCGGTTTGTGCTTGAATTCTCGCCAATTCCAATTCAAATTGGCGTTTTTCTCTTTTTTCAACTGCTTCATATTGAAGTTTTCTTTGCTCCTCTTCGTATTGGAGTTTTCTTTGCTCCGCTTCGAATTGGAGTTTCCTTTGCTCCTCTTCGTATTGGAGTTTTCTTTGCTCCTCTTCATATTTGAGTTTTCTTTGCTCCTCTTCATATTTTCTATCAGCGATAGTATTGACTAAAACCGAAGTTACAAAGTCCGGATCTTGTAAATATTCTTTACTGTTCACTATTATATTTTTCAGTTCCGAAACTGTCGTTTTAGTTGGCACAGTTTCGCCAATCTCTTTAGCAACGACTATTAAATCTTCTTTTTTAAATCCTATCACAGCTTTAAACATTTTTCAAAGAGATAGAGTCCTGTCGCGGACGCCAGAAATTTTATGTAACAAATAGAAATTACTAGAATATAAAAAACAGGATATTAACTTTTCAAATGCTGCGCAAATAAAAACACTGGATTAAAAAAGAAATATACTTGTTTATTTGTTACTTGAGCTACGAGCTCTCCAAGCAACATATTTTTCAAAATCTTTAGAACTACAAAAAAAAAAAAAAATTAATTATTCTAAACATTTTTTGTGCATCAAACGATATTTTACATGTTGCCAATTTTTTATAAGAACAAACAATCAAATTGATATAACAGACGATAAAAAATATAAATAAATATCACTTGAATAAAGTAAATATCAAATACGTGAAATTAAACAAATAATAAATGTATTATCCAATTAATTATACGAGAATAAAAATAAATATCACGTGATCTTAACATCCGCAATACAGATACAGCATACAATAACAGCAGAGGCATTTTAACGTCTAAGAGGAAACGATGAAAATTTTTTATAAAAAATTGCTCGATGTTGCGGTCGCGAAGGTCACTGCACAGCCGACATCAACGTTTAAAGAACCTCTGGACGCGTTCAAACTTTCCCTGTGTTCTTACGATTTCACCAACAGTGACAACAATACGTGCTACGAGACTTTTCACTGTATCCAAAGGCATCTGATAAACAAGCGATTTCATGTCACCCCAGAAGAAGAAATCCAAGGGTTTGAGTTCCGGGGAACGTGGAAGATAACAATAGGTCAGCTGCGTTCTGTCCACTTTCCGGGATATGTAACATCGAGTTACTTACGCACTCCAATTGAAAAATGCATACCTTGAAGCATTAACCACAATCAGGAAGGACGTGTTACAAGAAAACAAGGTACTTATTGCAACTGAGGCGTTAGGGCAGAAGATACGGAAATATTTTATATAGACATCTGAAGTTTTAAACAGAAATGAGTTTTAGAAATATTACTCTATAATGAATATTTCTCTCCTTTCTCGCTAACATTGTATTTAGATATAAAATAAAAATAAAAGCAGTCCTAAATCGAAAATCTGAATTTGAAATTCATAGGTGAAAAACTAGAGCTTAAATCAAGTGCTGCAAAACATTTTTTCATATTCTACAACATTATCATATCCGAAAGGACTCTCAAACACTAAAATTGGCCATTTCCATCTCTGATCGGTAACCAGAATGATTTGAATGATAGGCGTAACAGCATTTACACAAAATTCCAAAATGCATATTGTTTGGTGGAGATGTTACAAATACAAAATAAGTACGTTCCGCCAAAAAAAAAAAAAAAAAAAAAAAGACGTCATTTATTCCTAAATAGAGATTGCAATATCGGACCAAAATTTCAATGCCGGGATTAGGTATTTTTTAGATCTTAATACCGGTATAAGAAATTTTAGAAAAAGAAAGAAAACACATTGGTTTCTTTGTTTTATTTGCCAGTTTCATTAGAGAGTGTAAATATCACAAAAAATAACTTGTAGTTTATAAATTAAAACAGTATGTAAAGGAACATATTATTTATTTAAATCACAAAAAAATTGTAAGTATCACTTTTCAGTCTATGGAATTATTACAAATTTTTGAAATGTGATCTTAAAAAATATAATGCATCCATTGCACTATCATTAAGCCTGAAAAGTAATTTCGTGCAAAAATTACCAGCTGTTGAGAACGCTCTTTCGGCATATACGCTAGTTGTAATGTTAGCAATGTGCGATATACTTTTTCGAAGTATTTACCTCAAAATCCGTCATCTTCAAATAAATTGATTTCTCGTCAGATGGTTTTGGATATAGCTGATTTCTGTATTGTATTTTGTTTCTTTGAAACTTTTTTTATTTATCGATAATTCTAATTTTTGTTCAAGAGACAATTCCTTTTCACTGACAACATTAGTGTCATCATAATCTTCCATAACTGAACCGAATTCTTCTGAATGAGGATAGGTTTGTGGGTAAGAAATTTTAAGAAAATTTACTATAAACTTAGATTTGAATTGGTTATTTTCTTTTCATCTTTTTTTAAAATCATTATAATTATATAAATACTATAAGACATTTTCTATTTCGGTATGCTTTTCTTCTGTGCTATTTTTCAATGTAATATATAACTCTTCAGATAGTGATGTGTGCTATTCTTTCAGTGACTGCAAAAAGAAAATTATTGTTGCATCAGCTGGTAATGAATTAGAATCTCTCCAACATAATGCCTCAACAGTCAGTTTTATTGGAAGTAGAGCTGATACAGTTCTGGATATTAAATCGAATTCACTATCTTAAAAATTAATTTACAACTTTAAGTCGATTATTGGATTGGATTTTCAGTTTCAAAAATCGTTCCATTATTAGGAGTAAATTGTTCCAACGTGTTTTAGAATCTAATATCAACATATATTCGGTTTTAATTTCAGGTAGTATATATTTTAGTACTAATCCATTTTTTATAGGGAAACGTTTCAATATCTTAACAATATTTCGAACTTTATAAGAAGCAATTCTTGATGGGTTAATATTTCATTCTCATTAGCAACATCTTCTTCAATAATTACATTATCATTATCTTCATTGTCAATATCACTCTCACTCTTACTTTCTTCAAAGTTGGAATCCGAAGTTTCTATATCCACAGTATTTGGATTCTTCTGTTCTTTATTTTTTTGGTATAATACATCTATTACTCCTAATTGAATCCCATGATCATAGCACAATTGCTGATTTGCACCAATCAACTTTCTAACTTTTTTCATAACTGTTGCTCTATTAGTCGTTATGGATACAATATCTTCTTTCAGTGATAATCCATATTTCGCTAATTTAGATTTAAACAATTAATTATGCCATTAATTAGTTAATTAATTTCGCCCGTTATGGAGACATAAAATCAAAAACGTATACTATTGTGCTATGTTGCCGATTCCCTGAACATATAATGGAGACAATTTAAAAAATTTCTAGTAAATACCAAAAAAAAAAACGGTAATTAAACTTGTGAATACTGCCATTACAAAATTGTACAAATGGCTCAAAATACCAGTATTCTGTATCCCGGTATTGCAATCAATATTCCTAAATTATGACTCTATCTCATCCCTACCGGATTTGGTTTGATTTGTTTTCACTGAACTTAATGGAGGGGGAAAAGGTCGTCCTTATTTAACACCAAATGGATGATTTGATTCCAGAAGAAAAGAACTTTATCTAGCCGCTCCCCATCCGTGTGCTATAAATATTTTAACATTTTTGTGTTTGATAGCAAGTTTTAATTAAGAAATAACTTCAAATTTATAAAATTAAGTGTCACAATTAAATGTATTTCCAAAAGTAAGCTAAAAATTAGTTTAACCAATATAAAGCTTTGTTAAATATAAAAAAAAATCAAGAACAGAAGTTAATATTGTTACCTATGGATTCTTAATGCTCCAAATTGAATTAAAGCTGCGTTTCCTAACAGTGCTCTTTACATTATTTAAATACATGTTGATTGTTCTAAAGAATTCATAATATTTTTATAAGAATATCAATATTATTACAAGTTTCAACAATAATTTTTACGTTATATGGACAATGCCAAATTCATTATAATCCAGTTCCGTGTCCAGAAAGGGTCCTTTCAACATCGTCTTAAAGTATTGTGAGCAGGACTTCATTCTAGCTCTGACTTGTTCATAAAAAGGCATGTGGAAGCAAGTATAAATGTCATTTGTCTTCTTTTCAATGCAGGTTAGCTTTCTCCCTCCAGTACTTTTTGTATCTATTATCACAAATGATAGAGTTCTAAAAAACATTTTCTACATAAATCCAAGCAGTACTAAAATCATCATTCTTAATATATACGCTAAGTAAGGCTCTGCAAAAGTTTGTCTTGATAATTGGTACTAGAAATATTTTGATTTCTGAAGAATTTAAAAGAAAATCTTTTTAGCATCTTTTAGCATATGCAGGCTTCTGTTGCAGTCAAATCAGAAATGAATGTCTTATGTATAATTTAAAAAGCAGTAATTCATTTAAATTTTATTTAGAAATTTAAGAATATAAAACCCCCTGAAAGCTACAAATATTAGGTTTTCAATGTTTTATTTACCCATAAAGAATATCTGCAAAATGTCCTTATCTGAAATTTCTTCTTGCACTGAGAAATAAAATTTGGAATTGGGTTTTGATTCTAACTAACATCAGATTGAAATGCACCATGCGAAATATAGAAATTTATTTCTCTTGTGTTTTTTTTTTCTCATATCTTCATTTTTATTATTATTTTTACTTTAAATCAATAAAAAATTCAATTTTCTGCATTAGTTTTAGTAAATAAAAAAAATTTATCAGATTGAAATTTTTTCCTAACTTTTGGTTGAATTCTCGGAGAATTTCAAAGTACTAGGACAAATATTGGTACTTTTAAGTTAGTCGGGCGCACATGTCGCTAATTGTGAACCAAACGTGAATTTGGCGTAGGAAATTTGGCGAAATTCTACATTACTTGGCGATTTTTCACTTGCGCCCGGCTAACGGATTGTGAACCAAACGCGAATTTGGCAAAATTCTACATTAGTTGTCTATTTTTCGCTTGCGCCCGGAAAAGTATCCAAATATTTAACGAGATATAAAGAAATTTTGAAAGGCATATTATTAAAATTTATTCTACTTTCGACTATTTATGTTTTGCCTGACAAGCCAGCGAATTTATTACGAAGAAGCAAAACATTTTTTTTTGAATACTCAATTGTCTATTGATTGATTATTTTTGACATACTTGTGTTTCAGTGTAAATTCATGTCCATTCGGTTTGGGCCATTTTAGAGAGACAATCGATTTTTCAAAGACATCTACTCAATGTTTGGCTTACCTTAATTCTGACAGATGTGAAAATACCATGACTTAACTGATTTTAAATTGTTATTTTGTTACTAATATGATCTTGGATATTTTTGTGAAAATAAAGGGTTTGGTGTATGTTGGCTTGTTATGTTTCTGCATTTAAATCGTTAAACAAGTTTTATTTAGTTTGCTTTTATGAATTCTGTCAACAATAAAAATGTGATATTAAATATATTTCATTCAATTATTTCAATAAATGTATTTAAATCCTTAAAGATGTTTTATTTAGTTTGTTTTTATTAATTCCGTCAACAATAAAAGTTTGATATTAAATTCGTTTTATTCAAATCCTTACGGCCTTTTCCAGAAATCAATTTTTAACTAAAAAAAATTCACAAAATTTGAGTATTGTTTTTCCAAATTTAAGGTAGATATCTAAAATCAGATCTATAATTCTACTAAGTTGATTATCGGAATTTTTCCAAGAAAAATCCGTAAAGAAATATTGAAAAATCAATAAAAAGAAACATTTTATAAATACGATAATTTTTTAAGAAAATTTTTAAAATTTCTAATTTTTGTGCAGATTTTCTATTCAGTTTACATTCAATCCCAATAAAACAGTTAAATTCTGTACAAATTGTAAAAAAATAGCAAGAAATATCAGTTTTTTTTATTATAGAATAATGACAAATATTGCTTTTAAGTCGAATGATATATTTGGAACATTTTGGGGCATCCATATAATGAAAAGAGTTATTTTAAAATATATTATAATAGTGTTTATGTATTCTAGTATGATGTATATTGTAGAAATCCTCAGACTCCTTTAGCGATCTCCGAATTACGTTAGGGTCTCTTATCCTCTTTATACCTAATGCTACAAACTTGGCGATATATCTTGGTTGCTTGGTAAATGAATCTAATCGCCGCTGTAATACGGAAGTAGCCAATTTTCTTTCATTTTTTTAAATTTAAATTTAATTAAAAATTTAATATTAAATTTTTAAAAAAATGCGAATTTATGAAATGAATTTTATATAATGAAACCCCGTTACTATTTTCAATTACTAATATACCCCCCATTTAATAATTTTAATTCTATAAAAAATAACCTAGAAAAGTTAATCAAATTCGATTTTAAAAATCTCCCTATATTTATAAAAATAAAAAATTAAATAAGAATGATGAAAAAAAAAAACTGTTAATAATATCGGTTATTCCTAAAAGTTTAACATTTTGTTTTGATGCAAACAATGCACAATTCTTAACAGAAGATCAAAAATAATTAAATAACTGGATGAATATCTTAATAATACAGTCAAATTTGGGTGAAAATTTCAGAACACTATGTCAAATTTAAAAAGAAATTAAACTTCAAAATTATTTATGTTCGAATCTGAGGTTTTAAGGATAAAATATCTTTCACAGATGATCCTCTGAAATAAGTGTTTATCAGTTTCTAACCACAAGATATTCAGATATTAAATAGTAGATGTAAGCTCTTCTAAATGGAGACATCTGAAGTTGAGAGGCAAAAAAAGAAAAAAAAACTTTTAGGGAATGGTTGCAGCATTAGTTGTCATCCTCGTCATCTTTAAAGGCTAGTACACCAAAAGAAGGTTATTCTCGCTATTCCATAGTAAGCAAGAGAATCTGAATTAAGATGTAATCACTTTAATAGGGAGCAAGCACTGGAGTTCTGAGAATCATTACCCCTTAAGAACCAACCGACGGAAAAGACAATACGTTCGGCCATTTTAATAGAAGTAACTCAACTTCATCACTAGAATCCCTAAGATTTAATTTGGTTTGTTTTCTCGGTATTTTTTAGAGCAAAAATAATTTTTTGAACTGGTCCAAGCGTATGTTATGTTTCCAAAAGAAACGAGATTACGTTGTATTATCTAGCAGTTTCTCATACATATACGACACAATCTTTTAGCTTTTCTTTTTTAGCCTTTTGTTTTTTTATATGTATATATTGTTAAAATCCTGGATTATTGCTTCCCAGCAAGGTTGGTTCAATTACTGGAAAGACCATTTTACGATCAGCCCTGTGAATGCTGACCGGGTGCCGCGTCTGTAATCTTAGAGCTTGGCGACAAGGCGTCCTTTGGCGACTTGGCAACGAATTTTACGACTTTGGCAACAAAATAGGTATTATTGGAAACATTGAGAATTTTATCGATCCACCCAATAGGAACCAAGATACGCCTGATTCATCCGAGAACATTCTCGGCCCGCTCTCTGCGAAATATAAAAGGCCGGCAGTCTTAAGTTGCAAAGGAATCGTAACCGGAGTTGGAGTCGTGAAACGAGTCGTCGAGAGGATGTTTTTTATTAAAGGACACCGTCGTTGTTTTCTACTAAAGGACTATTTATTTCAGCATTGACCGACAAATCAAAAAGAACCCCGACGGAAGAATGAATCCGTAACAATGTTGTTCCAAACCTGCAATTCGGGTTCCCAGCATAGTTGGTTCCACTATCAGAAAGACTGTTTTAAAGTCATCGGTACTGGACGGAGTCCATGTGGCGCGTCGGAGGTATCAGAGCTTGGCGACCATTTGGCGACTTTGGCGCCAAAATAGATTATGCCCAAAACTTCGAGAATTTTCCTGATCCGTCCAGTAGGAACCGAGATACGCCTCGAAAGTTCCTGATTGGTTGAGAGGTTTCTAGCCCCGCCTCCTGAGACCTATAAAAGGGTCCGCAGCTGCCAGAGTGGTGTAGTCAGAAATCAGTCAGTAGTCAGTGTGGACGGAGGAGTCGTCGAAGTAGTAGTCGAGAGTCGTAGTGGGAATCGACGGAGCGGAGTAGTCGTAAGTGACAGAGTAGAGTAAGCGGAAACGGTGAGCAGCGACGGAGTCAAGCTAGTGCTGAACTTAGCTGTGCGCTACTGTCTGCAGTAGATTCTTGTTGTATGCTGTACGTCCCGGCTGGAGATAATCGTCTTTTATGCTGTATATAGTTGTCATTTTTGTGCTGTCCTGTATGTCTTCGTGTAAATAAATGTCGTTGTTTTATTTTCTACTGCCGCCTGCTCATTGAGCTTTCTCCACACCGTATAACTTCCACTATCCAAACGAACCCCCGGTAAAATTCATAACAATATATATATTCTGCTTGTTAGAGAAATTGACTCAGTTTAGTTAAATCAAGTTCTACGATCAACAGTCATTTAAAAAATATACAAACAACTAAATAAACAATTTAAAACATTGTTGGATATAAAACGATAAAACAGAATGTAGCATTATTAACTACCTTCCAAATTCATTTTATAACAATGTTTGACGTTATTTTAACACATGCTGATTACCTTTAACATCACGTAGCAATTATTACGTGTGGGTCATTATTATTCCAAGTTTCAGTTTACAAAAATACATTTTGAATTATTGGAGCAATATTAAAATATATATATATATTATTTAGACTCATCTTCGGAAGGGTTCTTTTATCATCGCCTTAAAGAGTTTTGAACAGAACATAGTTTTAGCTCTAAATGGATCATAAGAAAATCCTGCTGAAGCAAGCTAAAGTGTTTGAAATGTTGTTTTCGTTACAGGTAAGCTATCTTTCTACAATACGTCTTTGATTTGATGTTCTGTATAATATTTCATACCATTTTAAATAACGCTTTTACGTAATCCAATCAATGTTTAAAAAAATCCTTAATTGGCGAGATGCATGCGAGGGAAAAAAATCTTCCCACCAGCATCTTAAAAATTTGTAAAGATAATTATTTTCATTTATCAAGAATTAAGAAGAAAAAAAGAGAATCTCTTGCACATCTTTTATCGTTTGTAGAATTCTGTTCAAAACATATTAGTGATGACGTCATATATGAGTTAAAAATTTAAGAATAAAAGAAATAATCCAATCAGAATTCGTGGAAATTTTTAAATTCTTTGAAATTAAATCAATTTCTTCAGCGACAATCATATTAGATTTTCAAACAATTTTTTTTCAATTCTGAAGAATAGTTGCAATTCATTTGTGCTTGAAATATTTTGGTCAGCAAAAAAATAAAATTTGGATCAGTGTTTTGTATCCAAATGGTGTCATTTTGAAATGATTGCATTGCATACTGCTAGTTATATTAAATTTTGTTTTATCGCATTTTTGTTTCCGATTTCATTTTCTTTAACTTCAGTTGAAGAGACATCCTAATCCATACATTATAATGATTTTGTTCAGTTTTGCTCCTATTTCTTAGAATTGCACGTGAATCAAATTTTCTATATCAATTTATTGTGCACCACTTTTTTCTGTTAATTCTTTGCACGTGAGTTACTTTCTTGGAAGATTTCATTTCCTTTCCAGTTTAATAACGCAAAATCAGGTTGGTGCACTTCACGTGCCATCCTATTTCTTCAACTCTATATTTATTTAATCATAGAGAACTTTATTCTTTGTGATATTAGAGTGGAAAGTTAATGGATAAATTATTTATACATAATATAGCATTTATTTATTCTTATGTTATTGCAATACAAATAAAACTCAAAAAATAAGTCATAGCTTTATTATTTAATTATTTAGAAAAAAATTCATTGCACTTACTAAATGCGTGAAGGTACATTGCTTTTAAGCAAATGAAAATAAACGAATCCTCTTCAAATAAGGTACTCACAACTCAGGAGATAAAATATAGGAACTTACAAAAATTTTCAAACATACTGAACTGTAAAAACTGAAAATAAATAAATAAAAAAAATTAATTTTTTGTTGACGAATGAATCAAATTGCTATACATATTTTTTTTTCTTTCGATTTTGATCGTTCATTGTCACCTGCATTTCACTATTATATGTATGTTTGGTAGTTCCAATACGCATCTTAATAGCAGTGCTAATATAGTATTTCCAAGCAAACATTTGGCAATCGCATGAATGATGTTGATGTATGTATTTTTAGGTTAATGATAAATCGCATCGTCTACATTTTAAAATACTTTTTTAATTAATTTTTTTATTTAAGGTCTAGTGTCTTGGTGTTTTGTTTAAGGGCAACGGGAAAAAAACGAAAAACAGGCACGTTTCGGCAACGGAAACGATTTAATTCAATCTCGGACCATTCCTATATCATCAATCTAAGATTTGAAAATTAACTTCTTTTTTTCGCAGTCAGAATTGTTTAACTTGTTTTCTCGCAGTCAGAATTGTTTAACTTGTTTTCTCGCAGTTTAGTAGCAGATAAATCGTTCTTTTTTAAGCCAAGCCAAATTTGTAATTGGAGGATAAACAAGTTATTTCCAAAAGAGAGCGACCCTTTTATTTATCCAAAGTTTTCTCTTGCACATACTCCACAATGTATTAAACTTTACTGAAGTGCATGCATTATTTAACAATTGCTTCAAATTTATTGTCTTTCTTACGTTCAACTACCGTTCCAGAAACAAGTGCAAAAATAGTTTAAATAATTCGAAACATTGTTGGATATAAATATTGGATGCAACAGAACGTTGCATTGTTCATTCTGGAACATTATTATTCCAAATTATTTTCATTTTATTTTTAACAACTCCATTTAACAAGGATTTTTTTATATTATTTCGGCAAAATACTTTATCTGTAACATTACTTAACAATTGTTACATGAAGATCATTATTCTTAGCTTACAACAATAAATTTTGAATTGTTTGAACAATGTCAAAAATAATTTTTATTCAGATTCGTGTTTGAAAAACATCCATTCGCCAGTGCGTTGAAGGGTTGCAAGGAAAACTTTTTTCAGTTCCCATTAAATCATGTGACTAAATTAGAGGAGGATTATTCTGAAAAAAACGTACGAAAATAGTTCTATTTTCTAATTTTCGCATAAAAAAAATTGAAAAAGCATGTATGAAAACAAAATATACCAGTTAAATGGTAGATTTAAAAAAATATTATAAAAAAAGGCGTTTTTGGCACAACAAATGTATAAACAATAATCTTTTAGTTTGGAAGTTTATTAAATGATTTGCTTAACAATTTGCATAAAGCTTAATAAATACATTATCTAGTTCCTGAACAAAAAAATAAGCTATATTTCTGTCCATTCTTTAATATTTAGGTTCGACTGATAAATGGCAGGAAATTTTGTTGTTTTCTTTACATTGTGAAGCACTACAACTACTATAAAATATTTCTAATTGATTATATTGTTTATTCTCTAGTTCAAGAACGGCAGAATGTATTGAGAAATTAATATACCAAATTAGAATTAAAAAAAATGCATTAGATTTTAATTCATGGAGGTTTTCATAAGAAAATTTTACCAAAGATTAGAATTTCAGAAAGTAGCGTCTAAAGATGTAAAATAACCTTAAAATGTATGTAAATGCAAGTATAAAAACGAATGTAAATTCCCTAAAAAATTCTAACGGCTGTATAAAGAAACATGCTTAAACATCAGGAATACTAAAAAAAATTTTTTTTAATGCATAATCGACTTTTTAAGGTAGTCACCTTAATCCAAAAACAAATCTTCTGAAGGAAATCCAAATGTTTATAATCTTGGAAAATAATATAAATATTTGTAATATCAAAACTAGTTTTCTTCCTACAGCAACTCTCGTACATTCTGGACCAAATATTTTTATAAATAGTTTTGAAAAATGCTTTTTACATAATATAAGAAATATCGAAAATCATTATTATCATGATCTATACAAGAAAGGAATCTTTTCAATCCAATCTTGAAATTTTTTCATAAAAATTTATTAAATGAGATTTTTGTTTTTCATTTTTCAAGAACTTTTTCTGACAGTATTTTTTAACACTTGCAGTCATTTGTTCAATATAAATCAGTAATGGATATCTTCTACATATATTAGTTAAGAGAATTAATTAAGCAGAAGTAATTCCAAAACAAATATTAAAAATCTTAAATTGTTTAGAGTTTAAAATACAAATAAAGGCATTCATTATTGCCTTATTCTTTATTTCAAAATTTTGTTAGGATTGAAAATTTAATCTTATATTAGCATTTTTCTCCCAACTGACTTTGTTTTGAAATCATATATTACACGATACCAGACTGATAAAATAAATCTTTTTCCAGTTTATTATCATGTGAGAACATGATATTTTGGTTGGGGGGTTTGAAGTCTCAAAATACACGGGCAGAAAAATTGGGAATTTATTGCTTTTGAAGTATCAATTTCCCGCCTTTAGGGTTACTAGAACATGATAAAGGAGGTTGTTATATTTGGCGACTTATCGCCAACAAATGTTAAAACTTGGCCCGAATGTCCGTCCGCCATCTACCCGATTTTCCTGACTGGACAATAATGAACAATATCGTAAGAAGTTGTCGCCCGAAGGAGCCAAGAGAAGAAAATGGGAATGAACGGGAAACAGCGAGGTTTGGTATTGAAATTTAAATATTTTCAATTTTTCTAGCTGGCAAAAAAGTTTTGGAGCTAGAAAAATTTTGCGATGGAGGAAAAATAAAATAAATAAATAATTAAAAAAAACAATCGTTTTCTAAATATCGACGATTGCGTAATCTGATAGTCATATTAATATTTATTTAATAAAACGTTATTGTTTTTTCAAGAAAAAAAATTCTGGCTTCCAGAAAAAAAAGTTTTAGAACTCGATTGATTTTGAGATGGTAGAAAACCATCGCTTTCCTAAATGTTGGCGATTGCGAAATATGAGTCATGTGTGTCTTTCTGTCAGATTAATACCACGTGACTTAAAAAATAATGTCCTCACATGATAACGTGAAATTTGCGATAGCAGATTTCAATTTTTTTTAAATTATTTTTTTGTACTTTTAATTTATTTAATTTCAGTTCATACTTATTGTAATTAATAATACGTCAAAATATTTCATACCATTATTTAATATACATCACATTTATTTTTAAACAAAAAGCTCAGTAATTTTCTCGAAAAAATTGAAATTTTTTGATCATGCATCTATTTTCAGAATTATCGTTTTTGCATGAAAACTTAATTTTTTAAAAATATTTTTATGATGGATCCAAAACAATTCATTAAGGGCATAAGCTGAAAGAAAAGTGGCGATTTGAAGGCTAATCAGCATTTATGTATTAGAAAGTCTCTTGAAAAGCAATTTCATTCATAAAATTAGCGTTGATTCGCATGCTTGTTAGAAAAGATGACGCAATTGGTGTTCTTGAGTGCATCAAGTTAAAAGAAAGAGAATTTCTCCTTCGTTATTGTATGATATCATTTCTACTTCCTATTTTATTAATTATTTTCTTTCCAACTATAAATTGAATTAAAAATTTAAAGAAGCATATACTATGAACGGTTTTCTGTATTGAAGGTTTATATTCACTTGTTTCAACATTATTTAAAAATTTTCAGCATAAATTTTAGTAAATTTGAATGTAGTAAAATGTGATAAGAGACAAAAAATAAAATCCAATAAGTAAATGATCGAATTATAAAAACATTTATGCTTTAGTTTTTTTATGGAAAATTAGAAGTTTTATTATTTTTATAATGAAAAAGTTGTATAGTTTTCATCTGAAAACCGAAATCTATTAGTTAAACTGAGTATGTATTAACCACATGCCAGGGATTTACTGACGAAAGTGCCATGTTTATAGCAACTAACAATGAATCCCCACGAAAACTGTCAAATATATGTACTCAGTCAATTGGTCATTGACATGTGGCTAATACACAAACACCACTGATGAAATAAGTTACGAGTAAAAATTTTAGCAATTTGAACGAAAAATTATATAAAATCTTAATATTCCTTAACTTTAAAATTTTTCACATGTAATTTTTTTAATTAAAGAAAATAGTTTTTAGGAATGACAGCAAAAATAATCTTTTTATTGACTTTTTTACCAACCAGGATTTTAAGTATAATCGCGAAAATTATTTGCACTGCTAAATAGCAACATATGAATTTGAGATGCATAATGAAAAAATTGGTAATAAAATCCCATTTAAGATGTAGGTTGTTCAATCAGCTATCATCCTCTTTGCCATCTAAATATAACCTCAAGCACAACAGTTGGGCTCACTTCTCTCTGCAGTGGCTATCACTAAATTCTGAAAGA
Organism: Argiope aurantia; assembly: GCA_026543865.1. Taxonomy (NCBI): domain Eukaryota; kingdom Metazoa; phylum Arthropoda; class Arachnida; order Araneae; family Araneidae; genus Argiope; species Argiope aurantia. The sequence continues at coordinate 19,314 of JAPMOR010103245.1, forward strand.
CAGGCTTCATATAATCAAGAAACAAGCTGAATGCGGAATCCTGATAGCACTTATTCTCAAAGACACAACATATATAAAAGGAGGTACAGCTCGCCATGGAAAATTAGTTAATTCTAAGACTTTATTATACCTTTAGAATATGATTTTATTTTTAGGGATATTTACTGGTGCAAAATTCAATCAATTACTTGAAGCAAACATAGATTTCCTTAATGAATATGTAACATTGTAATACGAGGATCATTGGTTTTCAAATGCCCTATTTACAACAATACAATTTACCTTTTGTGAACAATGTTCAAAATCATTATTATCGACATTCATAATCGGAAAGCGTCCTTAGAGAGTTCAAAATAAAACAAAGAGGCACTTTACAAGAAGATTCTCATACCACGGTTTTGGGAAAATTTCTGTAAATCTTTATATATAATATTTTGCAGATACGTGGCCGAAATGAAGAAACTCTTTCAACTTCCATTTATTTCAACTTGGGAGTAGAATTTATACAGAGAAATAGCGGTAAGAAATGCGTTCGTCTACATGGCGGTACATGAGTAAAAGATAGGGAAATTTTTCTCCTCAGTGATTTTACTATGAGATTCGGATAGGGATTTCTTTGCCACTTGTCGATTCATACTATGATTCTATGTTCTATTCTATGATACCAGCGTATCTATTTGCTGCAGTTCAAACTTTTAATTTAGTTTATCATTGATGTGCATTGCATATTTTTTCATCAAGTATTTAAAGTGCTTTAAGAATTATTAATTAAATTTATGGGGTTTTTTTATGGATGTAGTTGTGTGTTTACTCTCCACTGCCAAACGTGTATTTTCTTTAGTTTTATAGTAAAGCGCAATATCCACATTTTTTAAAAATTCTTTTAAAACTTATTTCTTTATTTGAGATCAAGTTACTTGGTGTCTTGTGTAAAGACAGCGAAGGGAAAAAAAAATTGGTTATCGAAATTGATTTCATTCAATCTCGAACCATTCCTTTATCATCCCTTCAACATTTGGAAACTTGTTTTCTAACAGTCAGGTGGCAGAAAAAACATTTTTTATGTTACACCAAATTTATGTTTTGAGGGAAAATGAAATATTTCTAGAAAAAAAAAAAGAGAATCCATTTATCTGTCCGATCTTTTTTCTTGAATATACTCCACAAACTAATGAACTTTTTAAAAGCCTATGTATTATTTAACAAATAACTTCAAATTTATTATATTTCCTACAATCAACTCCCATTCCAGAAACTAATACAAAAATAGTTTAAATAATTCAAAACATTTTTGAATATATATATTAGATTAGATGCAACAGAACGTTAAATTGTTAATTCTGTTCCAAATTTTCATTTTATTTTTTATAATTACATTTAACAATGCTTTTACATTATTCCAATATCATTGATTATCTGTAACAATACAAGAGGATCAATCCTTATTCTAAATTTCAGCTCATAACAATACGGTTCGAACGGTTGAACAATTTGAAAAACTCATCATTATCCAGATTCATCTATGGAAAGCATCCATTCAGAGTCTGACTGAGGCAGGGGCATACGGGGCAGTTGCCCTGGGCCCTCACAAGCGAATAGAAAGTTTATTTTACGTTTCCTACTTTAATGAACTTTTTTAAAAACAAAATATCAGTACAAGTGTAAAATCCGTCAGTTTTATGTTAGCTTCTTGATTAATATATCGTATGAACACAAAAAAATCTGTATTTCGTAAATCCATGGCTTTCTAGGGCGGAATTTTTGCAATTACGATGAATAAATTTGAAAAACCAAAAGCCTGTATTTTTACATATCGCAAAATGCGATATGTTTACAAAAATACGGGCTTCTGATTGGCTTAATTGAATCATCGTAATTGCGAAAATTTAGCTGAATTCCGCCCTAATGTCAGCAAGGATATGAATTTTTAGTACCTAGATGACCTAATTAACAATAAAAAAACTGCATTTCGGAAACTTGTGAAAAGTTCACAAACTGCAGTGATATGATCTCTAACTAGGTCATTTTAATCTCAACTGCGAAAAATTCAGTTGAATCGTATTCAGTGGATTCTGTTAGAGTTTCGCAACAGTGGAAAATCACAATAAGCAATTATAAGTTGTATTTTCTCAAAATTCTCACAAAATGTCAAATATTCTTTTGATTAATTAATTTCATTTGCAAGACTGAAAATCTACCTGGATCCCTTCCAGAAATATTGAGTGATAACGCATAGTGATGGCTGCAACCTGTATCTTAACTGTTTGCTGTTCCTTTGCTATTTCTCTTGAGTGTGGTATTGCATGTTGTACGCATAGTAGTTTTATTATTATTGGATAATTTATTGGGATTAATTTATTTTGACTAGTTTCTTATTTATACTGTATTAAAACTACAAATAAAATAAATAGAGTGGTTTTACATGTCTGGGAGCCAAAAAGGAAACTTAAAGAGTCTCGAGAACTTCCTACAAAGCCTAAAGGGGGCCTCTTAAAATTCCTTCCTGCACGTGCAGAAGAATCGGAAATCTCTACTGCATCTTTAATTCAGTTAATGGAAAGGAAATAATAAATTAGTTAAAATAACATTTATTTTCAAAGGCAAAAACGTATGGGGCATTCCCCTTCCACTTTTTCTTTTAAGTTTTGCATGCAATAATTAATTGAATATAAATATATATCCACCGGGACTTGTCTATGGCATTTCTCGTTAATTAATTCAAAATGCTAGAAAAGTCTTTACATTTTCTAATTATAAATTTAAATAGCATTTTTGCAAATTTTGACTCTTCAGATGTGCTATATCCTTTTAATAATGGACACAGAATTGTCAGAAAATCAGAAAAAATGTACAGAACGATATTTCGTCTGACCATTCGAGGGGGGGGGGATTTTATAGCTATTTTAGGTTCTAGTCAATTTTCTTGTTACATATCTACAATGAGGTGAAAATTTTAAATACCTCCATAAAGTTCGGTTCTTCATTACTGAAATAGTGAATCAGAGGGGGGGGGGGGAAGAAATTTTTACCCCGGACCCAAATTAGACTAAGTCGGTCCCTACGTCCATTTACTACCATCTTGAAGAGTTACGAGGTGAACTTTCTTTTAGGTCCGATTAATCCACAAAAAATTCTTATTGTAGTAAATCGAAATGTTAATATTCTTCTTTCCAATACGGGTTAGCTTTTTTTACTACAGTAGATCGTGTAAATTCAAGTGAAAATTTTATATACAGTTTTAAAGAACTCATAATGTAAGAATTAGCTTATGGAAAAAATATATGGGTGATTGTGAAGTGATTAATATTTAGTCAACAAATAATTAGAATCTTTTCATATACATAAAAATGAAAACGACCAATATAAAAATAAATCGCCAATATATGCTTCACAAGTCAACTTGGAAGAGTTTTCAATGGATTTCAGCAAACGGAGAAAAGCACAAGAATAGTGCAAATAGCTTCAATTTCCTTTCTTAAGATGAAGCTATATATTGTTGCGAAATTTTCTTTACCGGGGTTCGTTTGGATAGTGGGAGTGATATGGTGTAAAGAACGCTCAATCAGCAGGCAGAAGTAGAATAAAAACAACGACGTTTATTTACACGAAGACACACAGGACAGCACAAAGCGACAACTATATACAGCACAGAAGACGATTATCTTCACCCGAGATGTGTAGCATACAACAGCACACACAGCAGCATACAACCAGAATCTACTGCAGACAGTAGCGCACAGCTCAGTTCAGCACTAGCTTGACTCAGTCGCTTCCGACTACTCCGTCTTCTACTTCTCCGACTCTGACTCGGATTACCGACTTCGCTCCGTCGATTCCGCTTACTCTTCTTCGACCACTCCGTCCACTCTGACTACTGGCTTTTCCGCTCCGTCTTCTGACTACTCCATCGTCGTCCCCCTTTGGCAGCGGCGGCCGCTTCCTTTTATAGGTCTCAGGAGGCGGGGCTAGAAGCCTCTCAACCAATCAGGAACGTTCGAGGCGTATCTCGGTTCCTACTGGACGGATCGGGAAAATTCTCGAAGTTTCGGGTATTATCTATTTTGGCGCCAACTTCGTCAAATTCGTCGCCAAGTCGCCAAATGGTCGCCAAGTTTGTCGCCAAGCTCTGGGACCTCCGACGCACACCTGGACTCCGTCCCATTCAGATGACTGTAAAACTTTCTTTCCAATGATGGAACAAACTGTGCTGGGAAGCCGAATTGCAGGTTTGTAACAATATATATATATAGATTTGGGAAAGAAAATGAATAATGTTCAATTTTTATTTAAATAATTTTTAATTGATTTTTACGTTTTAAAAATTGAAGCTTGCAATAAATTTTTACTTTTTTCTTGATGCGATAGAATTTTCAAATCTTGTATATATCTGTATTTATAATAATAGTGAGCTATTTTAAAATTCTCAGAAAATAATTAAAACTAATTGATGAATTGTTTCTTCCATGTAAAATTGCTTTCTAGTGAATTTCAAAATAAAATTTTTTTATCCAGAGTATATATTACAATAATGAATTAAAATCATAAAAGCAAAATCTACTTTAAAAAATCTACATTTTATACACAGATAAACGAGTATTAAAAAAAACTGTATTCATTATCTGTATCTAAAAGAATCAAAGTAAGATTAGTTCTTGCTGTATCCTCATTCCATCAATCAAAACGCAGAATTTCTCTGAAGCACTCATGTGGCAAGATTGCGTTTTTAACAAATACGGATGAAAGCCTACGTTTTAGCATCACTGTAGGTATATTCGAATTGCTGCTCTATAAGAAATTCATGAAGGATGCAACGCAATAGCAATTTTCTTTTCGTAATTTGTATTGTTTAAAGATAAAATCAAAAACTATATATTTTTGTTATTTATAAATAATTCAATACATAATTCAGATGTTTTAAAATTATAAAATAATTAGATTGATATGTATTCATACCTCTATAAGATTTAAAAAACAAAATGCTTTTATATAAATTAATGAAATAACTGAAAAAATGGCTAGGAATATTTGTCTTGGATCAGCGATAGATTTCATTTCAGTATACAAAATGTAAATTTCTTGGTATTAATGCATTCGATCTTATAAAGTAATTCATGCAAGATTAAAACAGAATCTACGTATTTGATCATAAAAAAAATTCATAAATTACAAAAAAATATCATTGCAAGAAGTACCCTTCAATATAATGAAAATTATAATAAAAATGCCACAATTTTTCCATATCACAAACGAAAATTATATAGTTTCTATGCAAAAATATGAAATATTTTGTAAATTAGATTATACGAAAATTTCTTTAATCCAAATTATTATTATATTTAGCATGTACCTGATTTCAACTAGAGAAATTTTAAACATTGTTGGTACCAGTTTCCCCCAGTTTAATACTGAATTTGATGTAGGTTTATAATTCCGACTTCTACGACAGAGGTGCTGCTATCGCTTAGGAATTCTAGAGATTGCCGGACTCCGACTGCATTTCTGTTACATCATATTTTATATCCCCGGCGTTGGTCACAGTCTCGTGCTGCTCCCCATAAACAAAGAATAATTTCCTTACCATTAATATTAGCTTTTGTTTAAAAAGCTGTTATAAGAAATTTTCCGCACTTCATTTGAGATAAGGTAGTAACCACAGAAAAGGAGATCCAGAGGTCTCACTCTCATATACACTAATGGCAACTTTTTTAACATGGCCATTCACATAGGCAGTAGCGCCATCACTGTTGATGCCAGCGACTTGGAACTATTGCGCAGGGGAATGACGTCATCTTTCTTCCTGGCGTCATGATACGGATGTCAACAAAGCAAATGCATTTATTTTATTGACTTTTCTAGGCCTAATTTTAGTCTTGGGGTAATATCCCGTAGTAAATTGTTATCTGAAATGATTTTTTTCCCATTTATATTCTCCCTTCTTATATATATATATATATAAAATTATCTCTGCTTGTTGTGAACTAGTGAAATTCAGATGCATTATTACCATATTTCAGATTAATTAAATTACATTTACACTGCACTATGAAATTCCATCAAATTATTTTTTAAAAATTCTATTCCACCAAAAATGATTTATTTTTAAAGTTCATATGTAAGGTAAATACTTATTTTTGGCTACCTAAAGAGCAAATTTGAAATTTTACAGTGAATGAATTTCATATTAAGTTCTATTATTGATGATTAATTTTCACTTTCCATTAATTATAATATATATCAGTAGATTTTAAACTGCAATTTATGAGTTTTAAAATATTTTATTCCAATTTGGACAACTTTTAATCAATTTTACTCTGTATTTATACTAGCTTTAATCACTCATATATCAGGTTTGGCTACTCTAATTTAATTTTATGTAAGTTATTTTAAGAGTGAAAATTAATTTCTGTTATTTTGAATAAATTCTTACAAAATTAAATACATATATTTAGTATTTCAGAATAATCATGTAATAAATAACAAACAACCCAAATAATGTTGCCTTATTTCGTTGAAGAAAAAAACAATTGAAAACAGTCCACATTTTATACGGCAAAAAATATTAGTAAATATAGCATACGCTCATTTGAAAAAGAAATTTCAATCAAAAATGAGGAGTGATTAGTTTTATAAATTTAAAATCTATGAGAAAAATATTTTTATGCAATATCAATGCTAATTTTACAAGATAAAAATACAATTGGCTTGAGTCACATTTTCAACATGCTTCAGATGGTAAATTAAAAATGTGGAAAGCATGAAAACAACAAACTCACATAATCATTACTAATTAATTTTCAAAAAATAAAATTTAAAAACCATGCATGTGAACCTTTAATTTTTTTCCAAAATATTAGGTTGTCATTTCATGATTCATTTTCTTTGATATTATGTTTAATCATCATCCGAATAAAAGAAGAAATAACTGTGTTTTTTTTCTTTGTGTTCTATGTGATTATTAAAAAACTCCAAAGTAACTTAGTTTAAAACAGTTTTAAATTTCTGACTTTTACCATCTCTTTGGGGGAAAAAAAAAAGACTAAAATTACCAGAAAAATATTCATATAATTTAGAAAAGTATTGTAATACATATTCAGTTGGCCATTTTAATCATGATTTACTCATGTCATATTCTTTAAAATATAAAAAAATTGAATGATTATTTAAATTTTTTTCATCATTTACTAGTAATTTCCTGCATTTAATACATTTATGAGAGGACAAAAACGTTTTTGCTAAAAAACCCGATAC
>JAPMOR010103249.1:1506-17923 GCA_026543865.1 Argiope aurantia
ATAAATTCTCTTTCTATAGAAAATGAAGTCAGTCCCATCTTCTCTTATAAATTTAAAATTTATTAAATGTAACTTCTAAATGAAACATTGTGTTTAATATGTCGTCAGTCCTAAACGATTAACTCCGATTATAATGAAAAGTGGTTAATACAGTGCAGTTTCATGCGACATCATTCAAAAAGAATTGATAAAAATTTGAAACCCATTGGGAAAAACATTTTTGTTAAAGAATTATAATATTCATCGACAAGGATATTTTTTCAAAAGTGCATGTGTAGTATAAAGGATTTCAAAATACTTTTTATTAAATAAATTCTCGTGTCTTTTTTCATCCTTATCAGCTTGGTATTTTAAAGTTAGTTTATTGTGATTAATTTCTAGTAATACTGCGGATAAAATAAATTTTAAACTGTCTACTTTACAAATGGTCTTCCAGCATTAATAGAAATATTTTATCACAATTCACTCATAAAAAATAAGTTTATAAATAAACATTTTGTTATTAGATTGCAACCAAAAGAAAATAATTTTTATCATAGATGTAAGTATATATTCTAAATCGCAAAAAGGGTATTTATTTCATAAATTATTTTACGAAAATTAAAGTGTTTTACATGTTTATTACGCACATAATAAACTTGCATAAATTTTCTTTCATTTAATAATCACTATGGTTCGATGTCTTCAAAATATGATTTTCAGTATCTCTTGCTTCTTGCGATATGGTTTTGACGACCACAGTTTTGATAAAAGTTCCTTTTTAATACTTTAATAAAAGCTTTTTTTTAAATCTATTTTTAATTATGATTTACTTCACTAATATATATATTAGGTGATTGCATGTATTTTGATCATTTTTTCACTTTAAAAAGCCATTTATTGAGGAAAATTGGTATAGTATATACCAATCAAAATATTTTATCTCATTTTCTAGAACTTTTTTCCCTTTTCATCCAGTAAGTCTAGCAATTGAATGTCTTTGAATTTTTTTGGTCCTCCAGGCCGTTCTTTGTCATTGATAACGAAGTCAACATATTTAAATCGTTGAAACTAAACCCAACAATCCATATGACGAAGCAGCATCACCATAGGTTTATAAAAGTGTCTGATCGCCTTCGGCAGCCGATTTCTTCAAATCAAAAAATAAGCAATGAATGTCAAAAATGCAATTTGAAGCATTCCATGAGTGGGGTCTCTATACATGGAATAGCACAATAGAACAAAATGGGAAACTTTCAAAACGATAGCAATAAATTAATAGTAAATTGGTATATCCGAATCCATTGTCGTTTATATAGATACTTAGCATGTTTACGAATAGATGGCGCTGATTAAAATACATGCAAACATCTAATATATGTAGAATCTTAAAACTGAGTTCATCTGAAATTAACTACCAGATGGCGCCATTATTCAGATAGAATCAAATTTAAGTAGAATTAATATATTGACTAGTAATTAATTTCTGAAAATATTGAAATATTAAATGGACATTGACAACATATAATTGTTCAAACTAATTAAATCGAGTACCACATGAAATCAATGAAAAAAAATGATCACGGAATACCAAACGTTACAAACACGAAACAAGTGAAATTCAAGAAAGTCATGCAAAAATCAACATTCAGTGAAGAGTTTTAACTTATAAATGGATAAAAGATGCTAGCTTCTACCATCATTTGACGAATTAAATTTAATTGAAGAAGACGCGAAGAAGTAAAATTTTCATCGAATGACAAATATTTTTTTCCTCTCTAAAAAGTCAGAAAATTTATCATGTAAATTATTTGATAATCCAAAATCAAATTCTTCATGTTTTTTTCCTTGTCAAAGTAATGAAAAATAACATATTTTTCTGACTTTTAAAAGAAAATTTAAAGCATAAATATTCTTTAAATGCTTGTCTCAACCAATTTTCAAAGAATAGCTCATTTTTTGTCCATTAGCTTGACATTTTTCCTAAGTATTTAACTGATCTTTTATTAACATACCTTAGAATTTTAATCTTGAAGCAAAATTAGTTGTTTAAAAAGCATGTCTGAGAAAGTGCCATATTGAGTACCTGAAACTTTTCTTTTGACTGTCTGCTATTAACAGCTGAGATTAAACTCTTTAAAAATTTGAATCTCACCGAGAAGTTGCTCTTATAGAATCTCTCTAATGCTTTAAGTCAAAGCTTTAAAAGAGTTGTTAAGTAGAGATTTTAAATAAGTATAAAAAAAGACTGCTTATGTCTGAAAACTTAAAAATGGAAGCTTACACACTTAATTAAGAAAGAATGAAGGGGAAAAAAAACAGGAGAAAGTCTAAATTAACATCTCTGAAAGGTATATAAACTAGTTTTTTAAACAATTGCAAAATAATTAAATTTGAAAGCAATTGAAATTATTTGTTATGCTTTTGTTTTGTTTAGAAATCAATAATTACAAGATTTTATATAATTTAGATTATAAATAATTTTTGCAAAAGTTTTATGCATTCTATTGTCTTTTTTAGGGGAGGTATAATTTGTGGAAAACAAAATAGTTTAGTTAAAACATATCTCTAAACCCATTCGCAAGCAATATATTATTGAATACTAATAAAGGTATTCTAGATTGAAAGGCTTTAATAAAAGAACAATAATTAAAGAAAAAAACTGAGAGAAATGATAAAGATCTAAGATAAAGAAATAAAGCTAAAAGACCGACTTGGTTTGTCATTGTTTATTTGTGCAAGAGATATGATTTGGATGAAATGCTTCAAACATATTATTAAAATTTATTGAATTTCGATTAAAAGACAAAGACGTGTAAAAAGGTATTCTGATTTTCTGATTTTAACGAATATTTTACAAAGTATATCAGTGTCTAGAAATTAGTATCTGTAGTAATTAGTGATAATTAATATTGTTGTAATTAATATTTGCAAAGGTTAAAACCTTAATAAAATAGGAAATATTCCTAAATAATACGTTTTCTATACAAGGTTACATAACAAGAAAATATAAAATTTTAAAGATTAAAATAAATACATTAGAGAAAAAAAGTCGTTTGGAATTTTTAAATTATATTAAAATAGGATGTTTTAGTATAAATATAAACAAAAAACTAATAACATGTTAGATACAAATATAGAAAAGTTTTTTAATTGCTTTTTCGTTACTTTTTGGGAACTTTCAATAAAATTTTTAAAATTTTCTTAAATGCAATCCAGGGAAAGTAAAAAATGGAGGCATATATTTCATTTTTTTAAGATTTTATTTGAAGAATGCTTTACAAATACTATATATATATATATATATATATATATATATATATATATAATCCTAGTTAAATTCCAGCGATTTCCACCACACACACACCCCTCCCCCACACAGAATACAACATTTCATTAATATTCTAAACATTTATTATTATTATTATTCTGGTTTCTTAAAATAGATTGATTGTAATGGCAAAGAGCAAATTTTATTCTTTCAGTTAAAATTTATCAATGGAATCTCAAGTATAAAATATGTATAAAATGCTTCAAATGCAACTTTCTTATATATGTAGTCGAGTTTTTGTTTTATTTTGTTTACAAACAAATATTCAAATCCGATGACTACAATCATTTTTCAAAAAAATATTAAATTACTTTCAAAGACTTATTTGAAAGCATTAGAGACTATTTGAATTTTGTTTTTTTTTTGTTTTTTTTATCAATATGCTTTGAAAATTTGTATTTTACCTGAGCAATATAGGACCAAAAAATTGAATTTTGAAATTTTATAAGAGAAGATCTGTGAATAACTGTAAAAAATGAGCTAAATATTCGTGCATTTTTCAATTGAGGAATTATTTGTAAAATTATTTACATTTTTTTCTGGCAAACTATAAATTTCAAAATATATTAAATTCTTTTTCTAAGTAATCCAAAATCAATGGACGTGGTTATTATCGTGTTTTAATGTGTTATGCAATATTGTGAAAACAGCAAAAACGGAGCCCTTCATATCATGAATTATGATTTTTATAAATTATATTAAACTGATTGCAGATATTTTGTTTATATTTCCGGAAACAAAAATGAATCGCTTATTCGGAATAAAATTTAAAAAAAAACTTATTTAGAAACCACAGTATTAATTCCAACGAATATGTCGATTTGCATTTTTCTGGGTTTTTTTATGAAGAATTTAACGAGTAGTTTGTCGAAAATATAAATGACATCTGAGTAAACATAATCATCTGTTAAAATTACTATCATTTCTTAAAATGTTGATTCATAGAATTATGTTCACACTTTTATAAACTTTCAAACAATTGTTCATAGAAGTTGAATCATAGAATTTGATAAATAAAATTTCATACAAGTTGATTAATAGAATTTGATTCACACAATTTCATACCAGTTGATTCATACGGTTTATTTATACACTTTGAATAGGTTGCATTGCATTTACAAAACTGGTTATTACAAAAATCAATTTAATTAAAAGAACTAGGCCAACTTTCATAATTTCTGTGTGTTAAGTTTCTAACAGTAGTCTAACTTTTTTTTAAAAAGTTGATATGTATTATGAATTTTGATTTTGGACATACTATTTTGAATTGATTGAATTTTGAATAGTCTACACTTTTTAAAATCCTTTTTAGTGATTCGCATATCATTGAGGAACAACAAAGACACCAAAACCAAAAAAGAAAATAATACTGAGTTACTGCTCTCTATTTGTTTTAGAATGCCATTTCTATACCAGAATACATGATCAAATCAATATGAATGTAAAATGTAATGTATACTAGATAAAATAGTGTATACTACACTGATGTGCAAGTTTTTTTGCTACATAGGTGACATTTTAAATAAAAAAAATCACAATAGCGCATTTTTTTTTCTTTTGGTATAATCTTTTTAGTTGCATATTGATGATGCAATAAAGTGAACTTATTTTTATCTCATTTTTGTATATCATATATAGCAAAGGGCTTGTTGTTCTGTTGTTTTAATCTGCCTATAAATAACTCTTTTTTTTATCTTTCTGTGCTATCTTTATGTGAATTTACTCTATATTAATATTTATCTTTTTTTATTTCTTTATGTTATTATTATTTTTTCCTTAAAGACAACCGACATTTATGCCAAACATAATAGGAAACAATCTTTGAAGACGTGGGTGTGTTGTTAAATCAAGCAATATTTTCTCTAAAAATATATTAAGATAGTTCAGAACCATTAAACATTCTAATACCTGTTGTGCCCGCATGCTCCGAAGGCAATTTTTCCCCACCGAAATCTTTTAGCCCTGGTTTAATATTTTATCTGGAATACCTTATCCTATCCCTTCTTTAATATTATCCCACCGAAGGCAATATGATGCCATTGTCTTTGATAAAATATTTTTTTTCATTTTATTTTCCCCGCCCTCTCAAAACAAAGGCCAAAGCGTGGCATAATTGACCCTAATAAATGCCCCTTTTGGAACTTCCTTCCTTACCGTCCTATTATTTAATTACCCTAGATTTTTTTCTCCAGTTTGCTTTTTCAAAGCCTATTGTAATGAGCTGCATTGTTAAGGACCCTCGATAGCGCACTTTCAGCGCCGGTAGGTGGCGTTAATGTTTTTTTAAGGCTTTTGAAGATCTTGGTTGAGCTCGAGGGTAACTGTTCGTATGTCTGTTGGAACGATTAATTCTGTTTTAATATTCTGTTCGACCAACCGTTTAATGTGCGAGTAAACATGATTTCTTATTCCTTTCTTTTGTGTATGTGTATGTATCTGTAGGGTCATAGCCTTTGCGTATAATTTTTTTTCTTCTTCTTTGCACCTTCTTTGTATGCAGTTTACCGAAATTAAATACCGTTCGTGGATGTAATTTTTTTTATTGAAAATAAATGGCAATTGATAATAATTGTTTGCTAAAACTGTGAAGAAACAATTCAGTTACGAATTTTGAAAATATAATGGAGTTCCTTTAAAATACAATAATTTGTAGAAAATAAATGTTTGCTTAAATTTATTCTTTTTTCTTTGTTAAAACTGTATTTTTACGGCTTACGTTACCTATAACTGAGCATTATATTTCGAAGAAAATAAATGTTATTATTGATACATGTTTTTCTCTCTTGTTGACGATTTCGTTTATATATAATTATGTACTATAACTGTTTAGAAAATAAATGTTTGTCGATAATAGACGTTTTCTTTGTTCATAGTTACCATTGATAATTTAGCTTATCTATAATTATACATTATAATTTGGGGGAGGGGGATAAATGTTAGTTCATATTGATTATTTTTCTTTTTAAAAATGTGTTGATTCCGTAACTTGCATTTTGAATACTATTCGTCTACACGTTTCATTATGGATTTATCGTACTTATACAAACATAGGCAATAACTAGTATATTGTGAATTAATTGCGCATAAGATTAAATAACAGGAAAGATAAACTTGCAAAATAAAAAACGGAACGAATAGACTAACATTTATGCAACTCTTTGATGATTATGTTATAAGATTTGCTAAAAATCTGCAATTCCAATGATAAAGTTATAGGTGGACTTTCAATCACAGATCTATTTATTCTTTCAAGGTATCGTGCTAATGGATATGATTATATGAATGGACATTTAATAAAAGCGCTTCATTAAAAATTTGAAAGAAGTTTTTGACAACCATCTATGAAATTCCATTCTTCTATCTCATTGAATTATTTTAACAGGTGCTACGGCGGACGGACATTCATAGATCCGAATTTAATTTGTTCGGAATCAGGACAGTTTAAAAAGTGAGTATTCATCTAAATATGAAATTTCCCGTAATTGGATACCAAACAGTCTTTCTGTGTATGGAGTCCGTTTAAAATTTCAGAAAAGTCTGCATGTTTAGTGTAAATACCATATATAAATTGTAATTTGTCAAGCTCAAAGAGATTTTTGATTTATCATGTCCACAGACAAATAGACAAAACACCAGAAATGTATATTTTGGACTTATGGAGCTTTGAAAAAATCATTCTATTATCTTATGAGTATTAAACCTTTACACTCGAATGTCTTCTCTCAGTCCTAATTCAAGACGGTGCATCATTTTAACATTTTATTTATTTACTTATTTAAATTTTAATTGTTAAAAATACCGACAAAATGTTAGAAAGATGTCGATTCATTTTTCAGGGAAATTCGAGTTAAAACATGGATTTATTTGGATTTTTTTTTCTGCATGGATTTATTTTTCGATGTAATAAACAGGTACATGTATTAAGTGAATAATAATACATCGAATTATGTTTCCGAGTGCAAAGGGTTAAATAATTGACAATTGTGTGTTGATAACAATCGTTAGTTATCTTATGCAATTCCATTCTGCTAACAATTAGTAATTGTTATTAATCACAATTGCTCGTGATTCTTATCTTATCATATTCAATTTTGTATCATATATATCTACATTATATCATATATTACATCATATATCATATATGTCATATATTCGATTTTATATCATATTTTCGATTTTTATATCATATATTCAATTTTATATCACATATATATTCGATTTTATATCGCATATCATATATTCGATTTTATATGGCATATCATATATTCGATTTTTTATCGCATATCATATATTCGATTTTATATCATACGTCATATATTCGATTTTATATTATATATTCGATTTTATATCATATCATATACATCATATATTTTATGTCATATTTCGACATGCCAAAATCTTTCTTTTACCTTAATCAATAAAGCTTATTCAAGAATCTCTTTTCTGCTATTTGTTTCCGAATGCTGCTCAACTCAAAACTGCAGATGTTCAGTGTTCGTGTGACCCCTTGTACCTCACCTCATTCTTCCTTTCTACGATGCTCGAACAGGAATACTTTATTTTTAATCGCTCGTTGTATTTCAAGGAGTGTCCGGCGAATCTTAATTAAGAATATTAATTCAAGTTTGCCACATAAATAAAAGCTTTGTTAATGAGTCTGCCTTGAATTGCCAGGTGCAAAAGGACACTGGCTTTCAGGGACATTTTTTACTTCCAAAAATGCATTTAAAAAAATGCGACTCTGAAACTTCATCGTAAAAGCTTTCTTGTTAATTCTTGACAATGGTACGAATAAAGATGTCGTATATGACTTTTAATATGAAAAATGAGTTATTTCATTACTGATCCTTTTCTATAAATTTCCCTAGACATTTTTGTATTTTTTGTTTTAAAGAAAATTGAGATTCCTTTTAAATTTAATGCACTTCTACTACACAAAAGACTACATTTTTATGTATACCATCGAATAAAAAATATTTCAATAGTAGAATAAGTTTGTTTGTTTCAGTTCAGACTAAATTTATTAAATTTACAATCTACTGAATTAAGATGATTCCTTATTATTTAAATCTGAAGGACAGTACAGTAAATCCAATAATCACGAAATAATTCAGTTTTATCAAGAAAGTTCTAAAATTAAAAGTGTATCTTCTGATATTTGAATTATCAAATTTTCCTGGACATTTTTGTATTAAAAAAATTGAAAATATTTGTAATTTATTACGTTTCTATTATACTATATTTCTATTATTTCATTATACCATCGGTTAATGAAATGATAGAAAGAGATGGTATAATCAAGTAAAGTTTAAATGTTTCAACAGTAAAATAAGCTTATTTATTTCAGTTTAGTCTAAATATATTATATTTACAATCTACCTGAATTAAGATGATTTCATATTATTTAAATCTGAAAAAAAGCACAGCAAGTCAAATCAATAATAACGAAATAATGCAGTTTTATCAAGAAAGTTTCGAAATTAAAAGTATATCTTAAGATATTTGGAATATTTCTGAGCAAACTTTTAAAAAATTATATTTTAATTACCGCTTTTAATATATGAACTATAAAATAAGTAATTCAAAACAAGGCAATCCTAAATATTTAATTCAATTATGTGGAATCACTTCAACCCAGATCAAAGAGTCGAAAAAAGTGACTTTCGTAGTATTACATGCGCAAATAATGAAATAAACACCGGTTTTTTAAAAAATACAAATACACAATTTATAAAAGCTTTGATTTAAATTAAGGGCTACATCAAAATTTGTAAAAACATCTTTCCACTTTGTTCGAAAATTCTAAATAATACCATGAAGTAAATTACTAGCTAATTATAAGACCTTACTTTCTTTTCCCAAACAAAATATTACTGCTTTGCGAAAATAAAAACTTTCTATTTACGTGGTGGAAATTAATTACATCTGTCGTATTTTTTTTATAAAGATCTATTGAAGAAATAGGTATTAGACTTTGCATATTCTCATCATGAATGATCTCATGAAATTCCATTTCAGAGCTCTTAACAGCATTTAAAATTATTTTAAATGCCATTTTTTTAAATATGTTTTTTAAATCGGACCTTCTAAAACATTTCCAATTTTAATTGAAAAAGATAATATTGGACTCCATTTATAAGTAAGAAACATCTTTAGGGTTTAGAAAAAATATAAAAATATATGAACGAAGAATTTATTATGCTAAACTAATTAAAAATTAGCTAAGCATAATCATTTTGTAAATTCGAATAAAATGCTTGAGCCAAGAGGAAGATTTTAATTAATTATGTTAATTAATATTAATGAATTTTCGACAAGGCATCTGCCTAGAGCCGCTAGTTTGAGAAGAGGAAACGCACACGGGTGAATTACCAAAATTATTAGCCTTGTTGCCAAATAAATAAATTTGTAAGAAATAATAATTCCATTTTTTATAAAATATCAAAACATTATTATCGCAGCACATAAACACCGAATATACACATAATTAATACAGCATTTATAAAATCTTAGGTTCTGCTTAAATAATGTTTTGTATAAAACGCGTATGCTGCATAGTCATAATAATAAATAAAAATAAGTACACTTTCACAAAGTTAATTATTTATATATATTTATTAATATAAAGATATTAATAAATAACTTTAAATTATTTATTAATATTTTGATTAAGCTAAAAATAAGCTGCAACGTGACACTAAACTAATTAGTTTATAAATAACATATACATTAAAGTATGCGTTACCTCGAGCCACAAAATACTTAAATCTGCCTACATTTCTAAATATTAATGATTCACAATTTGTCAGAGGTTTTTAAATCTAACTTAGGGTCAATCACCTCCGAAGACCCTTCCTTGGAAAAAGTTCTGTTCAAATAAACAAAATAATAAAGTAAGAAAAAGTTATTTCACAAACAAATGTAATAAAAAAATAAATAAGCAGCCGTATTTTTTTCAAATATGTGCATTAAATACAAAAAAAAGTGATTAAACGAAAAGAAAAATTATAGACAAAATTAAGTGACCCCAGTACTTTCGCATTTATATTTCTTTCATTTTTGTAACCATTTTATTTTCTACTTCTATACAAACCAAAAGACAGCAAACAAACATAGAAAAAAAAATATACATCTTTATGCAATATTAATGTTTTCATTTTTCACAAAATGAAAATTTATCGCATTCTAAATCAACACGACACATTTCGAAGACAAAACATTCAGCGTGGGAGCTGACAAGCTAAATAAACGCCCAAGAACGCCCGGTGCCGGCAAAACCACCTGTTTGTATGTAACTGCCGTACATCACGTAAAATGGGATCTGCAATTCAACCACAACAAACAAAACAAAAAGAATTGCGTTATACAACAGTTCCTCTGAAGTCAAACCTTAGCAACAACTCGTTTATCAACATAAATTCCAATTTAGCAACCAACATGCAAGTTTCAGACGATTTTCGCTCACAGCTAAACGAGATCACTCAAACTCTGATTTCCAGTGGATGACATCAGACTCCAAACAGTGATGTCATTTCCGCCATGTGATGTCATCCAGAAGAAATTACAGTGATTTTCCTATTGGTCGAAAAGGTCTCCTAAAAGAAGGAAGCTATTACCGCTATAGCACTCAAGCCTTGTTTAACTTTTATTATTTTTATCTTTTCTTCTTTCACTCACGGGTTTTTCATTCAGCAGTGCGGTGTTTTATTTTTTATTCTTCGTGTTATTGTTACTTTCTCATCCCTCAGTGCTGTCATCTTTTCGAGATGGCTTCGCTAAAATAGTGAACGGGGTCACTGTTAACTGAATTTGTGTATTACTAAGATTGGGCGGGCGTGTTAACGGATTCTGAGAAAAAGTTACTGTCATTCACGTTTATTTTGATGGGGAGTTAAAAGATGAGATGGCTAAGTAAGTGATCGCGTATTATTTTGGGAAAGATTTTTAAATGCCAAAATATTTACTTGCAGCGAAACAGCGATAAAAGTTCATGAAGAAGGAGAATGTCTTTAAAAATGCCTGAGTTTACAGAAACATTTTTTGTTGAAGCAAGTCTTTTTTAAAATAAAATTAAAGTTAAAAAAATATATATGTAAAAAAATGGATCAAGATATTTTTTAAAAATTAGAATTCTTAAAGAAGCGAGTTTTACGCAAATGCTATGCTGATACTTTATGAGCATATATATGCTTCTATTGCCAGAAAAACAGATTATTGATTAAATTAATATTATTACTTAAACTGCAATTGAAATTACGAATTTTGTATGGTCATTTAAAAAAATATAAATTAGGTGAATTCTCACCATAAATATATATAATAAATATATTTGATGAAAAACTCTAATATGTGTGAAATATGGGAGAAATATGCATTATTTATCTACTAAACTTATGTTTTTGTCTATATTTCCTGAATTCGTTGCAAATATTTTTTTTTCAAAAAAATTGATAACTGATGTAAATTTGTACAAAGTGGCAAGTTTGAATGATCGGCATGAAAACAAAATAATATCAATTATCTGAATATGTCATTCTTTTTTTCAGGAGGAGGAGCAATTTTTTTTCCTATAATATTCGTAAGAATTTTTTTTCTGCATTATAAAGCTTAACAGCCATTAAAGTTTTCCTTGCAATTGCTTGTAAATTAAATTACTTGATTCACATGTATATCCTATAATTACTTGTTTTATGTATTTATAATTTGAGATTTTTTTTTTCATTTTCCTTTTGAAATCGTTTAAAATTTTTCTCATTCAAGGAAAAAACATTTAAAGATCTAAGAAATCGAAAATAATTTAATAAATAACTCATCTTTCAGATTTCAAAGAAATGTATATTTATTCTAAATAAAATTTTGTGTAGTTCCTAAAATAATATTCCTTGTTTATAGCCAACTGTAGCTAAAACTAATAAAGGAATGAAACTACATTGCTTATACAGACATCGGAATACCTGGGAAAAAGAAATTCTGCAAAAAAATTAATAAGTAATTACAAAATTCGACAGAAGTTATTTCGATATTGTCCAAAGCAAAAAACGAGTCAATAATTACAATAAATGCAAGGAAAATAATTTATTCAATATTTTATGTTGTATGGATAATGTAAATCTGATATACATACAGAAATGAATGACATACAAATAAAATTCACAGGTAATGTTCTTTTATTAGAAGCTCCCGGACATATATCCCATTTTTAGCACATCTGAACTTTTCTGTTAGCAATATATTTAGAGAGTATCTTTGGGCGCGATCTTTTAATAGAATTCATCTGCTTTATGCAAAATTTTATAATGTTCGAATGTTAAACAAATACTCATTCAGAATTGAATGACATATTCATAGAACTCACAAAAAATATTCTTTTGTTAATTAATATTAGGGGCTCCTGGAACATATATCACATTTTTAGTTCATCTGAGGTTCTCTGTGAACAACATATTAAAACGGAATCTTTTTCTCGCGCATTTCTTTTTTAATAGAACTCATATCCTCCTACCTACCATAGTTTATATATGGCTTCATTTCGTTCTTTAATTTAAGTTATAGATATCTCCAAACAAGGAAAATCATTTCAGTGCAATCTTTTAATAATCAATTAATAAGAATCATACTCTTTTTAATAATACCATTAAGTCTGTATTGGAATACTCTTGTCACATTCAAGAAAATTAAATTGATGCATTGTGACATAAAATCATTTAATAGTTTTCTATTGATACATATAAAAAAACTCACAAATACTTGCAATAAAAAAACAATAAAAACATGGCCCTTGCGCCAAAATAATCCAACAAAATAACAACAACTACAAATAAAAACAACCATTTGCCAACAGCCTACATAAAGACCATAGTTCGTAGACTGTTAAAATTTTCATTTAAATCCCGTCACAACAACAAAATGATGCTAATTGACAACTCATCAACTGATTAAGACAATAAAGCATTACAGAACATAAGGCGAATAGCATCCATCACTTAGCTACATGTTTCCGTGCCAGATTAGATTGACATCCAATTATCCGTATTCGTTTATAACCCTGTTTCTCCACGACAATAGCATCACTCAACCAATTGTTTAGGAGACTTTTAGGTTAAGATTAAATACATCCGCCACTTTGTCCCATCAAGAATTAAGTAATACCTTCGTGGCCTGATTAAAACAATTATCCAAATCGTGCCAGTATTGAATCTTCTGGACTCATTGTTAAATAGCTTGTGAATCGGACAGGAATAAGAGTAGATCGCAAAGAATTATTTGGTGTTTTTCATGCTGAGTAGGATATTGGTTTGAATGAATCTATGGGTATTTGCTGCTGTTAATCCTCGAACAAGAGATATATGCAGGAAATAGCATGTAACATGCAGACACGATCCGAGGATGAAGTTTGGAAAAAGAAATTTGAAGTTCAACTGAGCGTTTTAGTACCATATCATTGACTGTTGGAGACATACGTTTCATTTATCAACTGTAACTGCATAAAAGTGAAGCATTCGCACAAATGCTCTTGGATTTAGGTATAAAAATCATCATTTCAAATTTTAATTTAGAGGAATATGTTAAGTTGAAATCAACGCAAATATTAAGTGTTAGTGCTAGGCAAATACTGATATGCTTTGAAAACTTGACGAGATGATACTAAAAATAGAAATATTTTTAGGAGAAAAATAGAAGTACTTTGAGGCGACATATATAATAGAGATTTATATTAACTCTAATAGATGTCTTTATTCCAAATATGGTATATCATCATCCATAATCGCGATACGGAAATCGAAGAAATAACGCATTATTTCTTCGGATAAACAATATCGATATACATTACAGATATCGATTAGAAGAAATAAGGCGTTATAATGAAAGCATACCATTGAATTATTTCCAAATATTTTGAAATAAAAATGCATAGACTGAAGGAATTAAAAAAAATTAAAAAGAATTGACTAAAAAAAAAAAAATCTGTTTATATTGAAAGTATTTTCTAAAGGATATTTTTATGCGATATATTTATTTTTGAGAATTTTTTTATTAGTTGAATTTCACTATTAATTAGTAAATAGTCAATTTCAATAATTTATTTTAAACTGAGAAACAGAAAAGTTTTTCATATATCCGAAAATACATACTAAAGAATAAACCAAAAATAAATGATAAGCATAAATTAATCGGGAAAAATTCTTTTAAATTCAGAAAACATCGAAGTTTTTTTAATCCATAATTTATTAGAATAAACAGAACAATGAAAATTAAAGTGCATAGATTTATTTTTCACTTTAGCTATAAGAAAAATTCACCAATATTAAGAATCATTTTTTGTGTTATATATATAATTAAACCTATTGGTGAAATGTTAATTAAAAAATCCATATATAAATATATTAATCTCTATTGCTAAATTTATTTCAAAATTTTTCATTTTTTATAATAAAAAATTTAATAGACTATTTAAAACTTAATATAATTAAATTTATTGCAAAAAAAAAAATTGAAAATTCTTTAGTAATCAAAATATGATTTTTTTAAATTTATTGCTTAATAAATAATCAGATTTTTATTTTTATGTAAAAAGAACTCATAAATAACGTGTAATCGACTTGCTTTATATGATAAATTTAATGGCCGAATGAATGAAGAAAGATTCGATTTTTTCTTAACTTCCAATTGCTTCATAAAAAATACTAATAAATTATTATCATTGTCTGAGATTGTATTAACGGCAGAACATGAGATAAACATAAGAAAGGAACTGTTTCTGATCATTTGATAATATACCGCAGTTTACATTGAGTACTAAAAATGGAGCATCGATAATCTAATAAAGGTTCCAACAGATTTTTATCACGCCAATTTCGGTAGCAACGATGACCCCTCCCCCCCCCCCAAAAAAATATGCCTTTGTTAGCGAAATGTTTATCAAAGCAGAACACGTGCGACTCGTCTACAACTTCAGACGATATGCTTCAGTGAAGTTTTGGAACAAAAGAAATTGTCGTTCTAAAATCATGCACGCGTCTGTCCTTTTTTATTATTATTTTACTTAAGACAGCTTCTTTATCAAGAAGTTTTTTTTTATTTATTTATATATTGGGTTGCACTTTTAAACTCTTTAAGAAGAGAGCGAAGTTTGCAGAGAAAAAAGAACGACAACGAACGATATCAGACAAAAGCCTTTCTTGTCGTTTGGCGGAGTTTTTTTTCTCTTCCTGCGTTGGCAGCATATTGTTGTGTGTGTGACAGCGTGTGTTTATGATGCTCGTAACGCCCAACGTAACCTGCGAGCTGCGTGCAGGTGCAATGGAATAAACAGATTTACGTGTGAAAAGTTTGCTGCTATTTGAAGCTTTGTTGCTGTTTCTTCTTGACAAGTTTAAGCAGGAAACTTGAAAACACGCTATTTATAAAATATTTGCCTACATCGCTTCATAAATACGAGTGAAAGTTTTTATTTCATGGAAAAAGAAAGATATAAATTGTATTGATAATATTAGATATTGAGCAACTATATAAGAATTATTTAATTTTGAAATGTTGTTTATTAGAATTAATCTTGTGAAAATTTTTCGTATCATTGGCAGTTTATCCAACAATATATAGACTCCTATGCATTCATTATAATCATTTTTTAAAATTTTCAAAAAGTTTAAATGATTTGGTAGTTAATTTATAGAATTATGTATTATCTGCATTTTTACCTAAGGAAGAAATAATTTAAGTAAAGAAATTTAATTGAGCAAAATTATGTATTTAGTTAAATTTAATTTAAAAATAAGTTCAAATTAAAATTTTTTTTATATCTTTTACTATGTTTCATGAATTTATTTAATACATTATCACAATTTTATTTTAAAAAATTGAAGTATTTCAACTCAACTGCTTTGTTTCGATTATTAATATTTCATATAATTAAAAAAAATTAATCAAATAAATTATATATTTAATTAATTTTAATTTTGAAAAGTTCAGTTTAAATTTTTTTGTCTTACTTAATACAAAAACAAAATTTTCTCTAAAAAAATTAAAGTTAAATAAATTTTGGGGTTATTAATTATTTCAGACAATTAAAAGAAATTTAATCAAATAAACTATGTATTTGATTAATTT
>JAPMOR010103252.1:0-33913 GCA_026543865.1 Argiope aurantia
ACTTCTAGAAAATAAAACCTCCATACTTTATTTTAAAGTAATGAAATAAATTTATACGATAAAATTTCTGAAGTAACAAAGACGACATTTTGAATTTTATTATAATAAAAAATGCTATAGATACTCATGATAAATGTTTATAAAGCTAATGAAAATTAGAACTATCTTGTGACTAAATTGGCATTAGTGAAATAATATATTTTTTTTTAATTTAAAGATAGTAGAATTTTTTTTTTACCATTGATATTTTGGGAACTTTTGCGAAAAACACCAACATCTATTTTTGGTTTTAGTTAAGAAAAGTTATAATTAATTTTTTTTTAAACTCTCAGTTTCAAATACATATTTCCTGTCTCCAAAGTACAGTTGTGTCCAATTTGATAATACTTGTTTCAACAGAACCTAGAAAGCATTAAAAGATCCTTGAAAACCCACTTCGCACGCTCGCTTTTATTACTATTAGAAATACAGTTAAATATTATATAGAAGAACTTCGTTTCTCCTCTTTTCTCCTTCAGTTGGTTCAACAGTTCACGCATTAAATAGTGAACGATTTATTGTATAAGGATATGCTGAATTAACCGGAGTGTTGCTGACAGTTTTATCTTTTTCCTGCACTTATCTAAGTCTTTAGATATTAAAATGACACCTTTCTCTTCTTATTTGCATTAAAATACTATCATGTATGTATGATCATTGCCAATTGCACTGAATGAGTTCAAGAACTGTGTTACCATTGCTTTAAATCTATATACTTCACAATAACATGATACTATACTAAACTTTACTATACAAAGCATTCCCTTTCGTTTCTGAGAAAAATGGCACTTTCCATTTCAGAATCTGGTACCAGTGATTTGTCATTTTTGATTCATTTATTCCTCAAAACCGTGATACGCAGTGAGCGAAAAGAACGCCTTACTCTGAGAACTTGCTCGGTGTTTGTTTTTTTATTATTATTACTATTTGTGATTTTATATATTATTATTTTTACTTTTCTAATGATTCTATAAACAGTTTGATAAAAAAAATATTATTTCCTTAACATCTGTCATCTCATACCAATTTCGCTGAAATCAATACCAACCGGCGCATATGTGAAAAGTTTCCGTATCTGAAAACAACCTGTTCTTCCGTATAAATGGGATGAAAGGAGGATGAGCAGAACATTTGAACAGATTCGAAAAATACCGAAATTTATATTTTTTATAAAATATTGTTTATTTTAATGGGTGTAATATTTTTTCAAATATAGTGAGTTAGACATTGGTGATTATTTAGTAATCATCCTATGAATGAACTTTGCTCCCTCGATGCCAAATTCTCAGAAGTAGTTTTTCAGCTTTTATCATATTAAGTAGAATTTTGAATGGTTCTGAAGGTAAAAATATCTCGCAAACTTAACAGTTTATTTTAACTTTAAGGTTAAGGTATAATTTCAAGATAAACATACATTTTAACTTTGTTTAATTCGTTTTAAACTTATTTAAATGTCAGAAACCATTTCTATATTTTATCAGAAAAAATGCATTTTCAAGAAAAAAAATTATTACTCTAGAAATGCAGAACCTCTCATTTTAAATTTAAAAGATAAGTAATGCAACTAACGTCACTTTTTTAATTTCCTGATTTTTTTAAGCCAAAATATGATAAATTGCCTTTTGTCAGAATTTTTCCAAACAAAATGAAGAACTCTAATTCTTTGATGTTGGGTGAAAGAAAATGCGTGCAATATTTCGAATATTCCCATGTCAAGCAAGATTTAGGTTGCATTTTTGATCTTCTGTATTAGGAAGTAAAAGTAGTGACATTTGTTTTACTTCCTGCTGCGTGCGTTTCCAAACCATTTGATGGAATAATCCATTTTTTAACAAAGAGGAGGGGAAAGCAAAAGTACGAACGAGAGCATCGTTTTAAAAACATACTCTGCGAAAGGGCATCTGTTGAAATACACGTCATCAAAATATTTGCCGCCCGAATAAACAATTTTGCCATTCCGAAAAATGTCATTTCGCCCCTTTCATTCCCCATTTTTAAAAATATCAAGAAGACTGTAATAACTATTTAATAAGTTATATGGTATTTTATTTATCTTCTTTGTTGTCGTTCATTTCAACACAGTCACCATTTCTAAGAAATACAATATTATATTAGTCTGTTACAAGCGAAATAGAATAAAAACATATGTGCATATATGTCTCGGAATATTTCATGCAAAAATTCTGATTACATAATTCATTTTGACGTTCTTTTGATTCTTATATTCCTTTCAAGTTGACAGTTTTTCGTAGCAATTATTTTTCCTGTTTAATAGTGATTGTGGCTATTAAAGGATAATTGAGGGGAAATTAGAAGTTTCTATTTTGTTATTTAAAGCAGTGTATCTACAATATTTTTCAATAGCAAATGCGAACTAACAAAAGAATATTTTATCCGATTAAATATCCATTCTTTGTTGGCTCTTTTGCTGTTCTATTTTTTTTTAATTATGAAATTTTTAGTAAATTTTGATCATTTATTCTGCTTATAATCTTTTATATGTAACTACTTATAACTTAATAAGTTTTTAACTTTAGAATTTTATTTTTCTTTAGATACTAATAAATGAATTTGAGCTATTGCTCTGAGATTGGATTTATTTATGTTTAAATAAATTAACAATTATCTTGCATTTTAATAATATATTGAGCTCACAGTGAGTTTAATAAACTCTAAAAATAAGAAAAATAAGATATCTTAGATGATTAAACTTTTATGACGCAATAATGAATGTAAAATGCTACCTGCATGCTCAATAGAATTTAAAGCATGTTTCTTTTGTCCCTGCTTTTTGATAAAAAAAAATTATAAACGTATACAACGGTAAAATTTAAACCTCTTGAATTTTTTTAATAAAATAATAATTCATAACTTATACACTATCCCTTTATAGAATGTTCAAGTATGGCAATAATACGATTCCCCACAAATTGCAATTATATAAAACGGTAAAAAAGAAGACTTTCAGAAGTCTTTTATGAAATTATAAAGTATTATCATAATTTGTACATGAGCTTTTAGTAAAATTATAAACTACACGAATTGTACACCATTTTTAGTGAAATTATAAAGTATTATCATAATTTGAACACGACCCTTCTATAGTCGACAAGGGCTCGGAGGCTCAAGATGGTGATACTAGAACCCCTCTCCCCCCGAGACGTATATGAACATATAACTGCAAGTGGGAGGGGGAACGCGATAATTTTTTTTGAGGGTTAAAATTGCTCTTACTTCTAAATCATCCCTTTATATGATACTTTGCAAACAACTCACCAATGTACACCAAAATGAATGTTGGTACCCAACCTGAAAATTTCTGCAGACGAATACAATTTTTTTAGAGTTAATTTTAAAACCATTACCTACCCTAGCATTTTTTCTGATTTAGTAAACAATACTCAAAATAATTTTTTAAAAAATCCCTCCTTTTTTAAAAAAAAAATAAACAAAAATAAAACATTTTCTAAAAAATAAAAAAAATAATTTTCAAAGAATCAATCAACCAATCCAGTTACAAAATTCCAAAAGAGACCGAGAAAAGTAATTAGAAGCACAAATCTTCCCCGTCAGCCTTAATTCGCTGCATATCTTGACATCCGCTCTGACAAGAAAATCACCTACATTGTAAAAGGCACGATCCGTCTACAGGCCAGCTGATGGAGCGTCCTCCGAGGCAAACCCCTGTCAGCACAGCCAAGATACAGATCGTAATTACATTTTTCTCTTGAAAGCACTGAGGACAAATAAGGGCAATCTTAAAACCTTTACTTCCAGAACATCGGGAGAGAAAAGGCTAGAATGCTGCCCAGGCTTAAAATACAAAAAATATCAGTATTACTACGGAACTGAATTTGAATTTAAACATCAAGTAAATTTCTTAAGAGGGTTCCATAGTTGAAGAAATGAATATATAGCTTCTTTTAAAAGCTTAAATAATGTTGATATAAAGTTATAGAAAGTTTTATTGGTCTAAATCCAAATGATGAATAAGGACAAAAATACATAAAATAATGCATTCAGAAATTTTGATTTTTTTTGCTAGATTGTCAAGCAAAAAGGTTTTCAGGAATCTCAATCAGAAAAAGAAGGTTCTATCAATTTTATTCAAAAACTAATAGACCGATGTGCGTTTTAGCAGCGATGGCTCTTCGTACTCGAGCTAGCGGCTGGAGATTTTATGTTTATTCCATAATAAATACTTTACACTTAAATTCCTCTAGAAAAATAACCTCTACCCTTTCCATATATCGGTACTATGTCAAACTACTGATATACATGTCCCATTCTTTTGAGCTTTAAAAGATTCCATCCCCTTTATCATGCCTCGTAGACAGTCTAGCTGTGATGTTATATCAAGTGAGAATCAAATCACTACCTCCATCATGATAAAGGAAGCATATTTCACATTTTTTTTTAAATAATGCTATCAGAATTTTCTCTTACCTACATTTATTTGCCCTCACAAACAGAAGTATTGTAATAGTGGAAAACTCGACGTAAAGAATTTAAGAAATCTTTAAGTATCAGATATCGCTGCCTTCGAAAAACACATTGTTGCAGGTTTTTGAAAAGAAACTTTAGAAAAAACACGCCATTTTTTCGTGGTGTTGTTGAAAGCGACCGTTCAACAATGCGTTGAATTATATTCATGAAAATTAGAATTACTCACTGATAAAAGTCACTCATTTATTTGTAGATTTTTGTTACATTTTCAGTTAAATCCATCCAGGATACGTTTATCTTTGTTTGTGCATGTGAATACTATAACTAAAATGTATAAAGAGCTAAATGAAAACATTTGGGGCTCAGTTTCACAAATAAAGTCGTACATCTGATTCTTGTTGGAACCGATCCCATCAACAGGTTTCTATTGGTCCATATATTCGCATACATGGGAACCGAAAAGACATAAATAATGACGAGTAAATAAACGACGATTGTAATCAAAACTTGTTTGTATTCAATTCATTGAAAATAAGGCAACGAAAGGAATCATTTTCAGTTTTCTTCATTTGACTGCGAACCACGAATAGTGGCATAATGCGTCTGTAGGGAAGAAGAAGATTCTCCCTCTTGCAGACGTTGTTTTGACATTCGAATCTTCTTTCTTTCTCTTCTTGATAATCGAGTTTGATTACGCTTGATACGCTCAGTTCTATATTCTAAAAAGATGCAGTGAAACCGAGTAGGATTTATCTTTACATAG
Organism: Argiope aurantia; assembly: GCA_026543865.1. NCBI lineage: Eukaryota > Metazoa > Arthropoda > Arachnida > Araneae > Araneidae > Argiope > Argiope aurantia. Next base: position 5,249 of record JAPMOR010103252.1, read on the forward strand.
AAAATGTACTTCAGATTGTTCGTAGATTTGAAAAGTTAGAGAAAAAATTCTTCAAACTTCAAAGGATTTGATGAATAAACCGCTGCAAATCTATCTGCTCGACACATGTATTAATCATTAAATGAAATCATTGAAGTAGCCCTTTTCTTCATCTTACGTGTATCATATTAATATTTAACATGCGAATAACGGAGCTTGGGATTTCTGCAGAGTTAGAAATAAATCTTAGTTATTTAGTTTCGCCATTATTTGATTCTTTATGGAAAATAAGACAATTTTTATCTTCTCTTTAACTCTGAGAACAGAAAATTTGAGTTATTCAATCAAATTTAGTAGAACCGGAAAATTGGGAGAAAGATATCGATAGTGACTCTCTAAGTGTTTTGTGTGAAAAGCAATGAGATGCTTCTTTGCACCAAATCGTAGGAGTCCTCAATAGGATGCTAATTTAACCTGAATTTGATTTCAAACATTAATTGCTAAAACGCTCTGCTATCTTCGGTATATTTTAACAAAAAAATCGTTTAGAGTTAACATTTTTTATGAAGCTCTTTCTGTGCATCTCATTCATTGGTGATGTGATCGCTCCAGGCTTTAATGACCTTGACTGTCATAATTTATTTCAACTTTTAGATTTATGCTTTATACTTATATTAAAAAATCCACAATACAGCAAAATGCAATTTGCAATTACAATCCACAAAATAGGATCTGCAAAAGTTATCACGTACTTAATTTTCGTATTGCTGCTGCATTTATAGAAAAAATAATAAATTTCAAATTTTCAAAGCATTATTTCAAAAACAATCAATGTCCACACAGCCCTCATTTATTGTTTTCAGACAGTATATGATATTGGATTTTTGTACAATCTCCTTTTCCAGCGTCTGAAAATCTAATAACTTCGAATAAAAAGGTAAGGAAAAATTAATTATTCAATACATCCATCAGCTAATGTTTTCTTAATAGCAAACATAATAGAAATTTACTCTTCCACCTATAAAGTTTCTTCGGTAAATATAACGCTATATTTAAGCTGAAAAATATGAAAAAGAATTTCAGCTTAAATATAACGTACATATTTAAATAATAAACTAAAAATCATAAGTATATTCAATGCTTATATTTAAATTATATTAGTATAGTGATAGTTAAAATTATAAAACTTAATAGTAGGTACATCATATCTGCAAGGTAAACGGAATATAACATTAGGCTAAATATGAAAATAAATATCTTTTCACAATTAAATTAAGGTACTCTTGAGTTATAATAATTGGATGATGTAACTGAACTTGTTTACACAATTTCGTAGTTTGCATATCTTTGAATAAATGCTTGTACGAATAAAAAAATAGCTAAGTTAAAATGATAAGCATGACTGTTTTTATAAGCATTTACAAAAATTTCATAGAGTGCTATTCGCTAGTAATGATTTTATTTGCTTTCTAGGTATGGCAATAACACAAAAAAGATTAGCAAATTATATTTAATCAGATGTCATCAAAACACCAGTTTTACAGTGGCAGATATTTGGCGAAAAATGTGTTCCATTCAACTACATTATTTTAGATATAATTTTAAAACATGCGAATTTAAAGTGTGCTTTTAATATCTTCGAGTTCATATAATTATGCTACAAATGACTTTAAAAAAACTCGATGTTTCTTTTATTTTTGCATCGTGATAAAACTCATTTATGCATTCCAAAATATTACAAAATAATTTAGTGATAAGCAAGCATAGAACAAATTATTATTGTTATTGCAATATTTAAAATGTACATTATTCGAATGACATGTGATAGATCCAATTTATCCGCGCTTTCAGAATAAATTCTTTTTCTCTTTGCTTAATTCTTACAACTAAATAAATGCTCTAACAGTTTATTTAAGAATTTTAAAAAATTCTGCTTCAACTAATAAATCTCGTAATTCTTCTACTTTTCTTAAAGCCCCAAAATAGCTAAATTTGTCAACATTCGGAGATTTTTCCCCCTAAAGCTCAAAACTTTGACCTCATTCATTGAGACTTACACAGCTGCTCTTTAGTTTTTCCTAGTATCCGCTTTTAAGCGAAATACGAATGATCATTATGTTGATATGCTTGAAATATCATCTGAAGATTGTAAAATCATCCTTCATTAATGAAAAATAACAAAAAAAATACCTCATTTTTTTCATTTTACCTTTAAGCTACCTCAATATATGCCATTTATTTTCAGCGTATCCCATGCTATGTCTTTTTCATAATTTTTACGGTGTTTGAGGAGCTATATTTGAATTTTTCATTTCATCATTTTTATGGACCAATATTATATTATTTTGGTGTTATATTAGCACACTAAAATTAAATTCTTTGTAATGATTTAAATGAATTTTTCAACTCGAATTTGGTTATTGAATTAATATCCTCCATTTTGACATTTTCATTAAGCAAAGTTGGTAATTATGTAAAAAAATAAGGGAGTCTTAAATGGAATGGCGATAAAATCTTCATGAGAATGTAAAGTAGTTGTAAAATATGAAAACAAGGTGAAATGACAATAATAATTTCTTTTTTTATCCAAAGAAATAGTTTGAAAGAAAACTGAACATATGAAGAATTCCCAATTTAGTGAAAAACAAATAAAAAATTGTGATACTCCAGTTCATTTAGATGTGTAACTGTAAAGTCCTTTGATCTTCCCGACTGTGCGATGATTTTCCGTACTTGCTATGACATTGGAATGACTGTTGGCCTCAGAGAGCTCCAAATGTCACAAAGAGCTTTTTTCAGTTTTGTAATGGAGGTTGGTAGTTGCATAAAGGCCTCTAATTGCCTCCCTGTCATTTCCCACACATTCACAATAGGATTCATGTTAGGCGACTGAGTAGGCCACGACATACTTTAGATATTTTGATTTTCAAGTAAGCCATCCATCGCGCACACACCTGCAAGGCACGTTATCGTCCATTAATAAGAAGACAGAATTGACATTATACCATAACAAGGGAACATCGAGGTCAAGAATTTCATTTCTGTAGCTTCGGTAGTCACAGAGTCTCTTCTCAAAAATATGAAAATATTCTCGATCGTCCAGTGTTATGCCTTCTGACACTATGTCTCCCCTTGGCAAAAAATGATGTCTTACGGTGATATTATGTTGATATAAAAGTGTTCCAGGTTATCATATAATTGGCCGTTGAAACTCGACTGATAGTTCCAAATTCCAGTATATATTATAAACATTAGCCAAATTTTGGCCCCAGATCTTGACGCATTATCACAAGTAATCTGTGAACAGGAATTTTGAAACCTATATTTATGTGCTTATGTACGCGTGATTTATTATTCATGAAAATAATTATAATCCAACAGGTTAGAGATTGCAATACTGGGATACCAAATACCAGTATTTTGAACCATTTGTACAATTTTATAATACTGGTATCCACAAGTTTAAATATTGATTTTTCTGTATTTACTAGAATTTTTTTAATTGTCTTGTAATTGTTTAAATTGATCAGGGATCACCAGCATAGCAAAATAGTAAACCTTTTTGTTTTTATGTCTCCCTAACGGACGAAATTAATTAGACTGTGAATACAAAGTGGCATCGTGCAATCAAGGGAAGTGATACTCTATGACAATGGATTGTGAAACCCACCACCTTTTGCGCATGCGTTAGTATAGGTTTACTTCGACAAAATAGGAGTGAGAGGAAAGATGAAAGGAGATGATTAGGAGGAGATTCTAAAACACATTGGAATAGTTTATTCCTAATGATGGAACGATTTTTGAAACTGAGAAATCCAATCCAAAAAGCAATAATCGACTTAAACCAGCAAATTAATTTTTCACATAGTGAAATCGACTTAATATCCAGAATAGGTTGTTATAACTTAATATTAAAACTAGCTTTTGAGGCATTATGTCGAAAAAATTTTAATTTATTAACAGTTAATACAACAATAAATTTCATGTTGCAGTCACTGAAAGAACCGCACACATCACTATCTGAAGAATTATATATTACATTGAAAAATCGCACAGAAGAAAGGCATACCGAAATAGAAAATGTCTTGAGGTATTTACATAATTATAATGATTTTAAAAATGAAAATGAAAAAGAAGAAAAGAGACTAACCCATTCAAATCTGATCAAGTTTATAGTAAATTTTCTTAAAATGTTTTTACCCACAAACCTATCCATATTCAGAAGAATTCGGTACAGTTGTCGGAGATTATGATGGCACTAATGTGAAAGGAATTGTCTCTTGAAAAAAAATTAAAATTAGCGATAAAAAATTCAACAAACCAAAATACAATACAGAAGTCAGCTATATCCAAAACCACCCGACGAGAAATCGATTTATTTGAAGATGAGGTATTTAGAGGTTTATATTTGGAAAAAGTATATCGCGCAATGCTAACAGTACCACCAACTAGCGTAGATGCCGAAAGAGCATTTTCGACAGCTGATAATTTTTGCACAAAATTACATTCCAGGCATAATGACAGTGCAATGGATGCATTATGTTTTTAAGATCACTTTTCAAAAATTTTAATAGTACCACAGACTGAATAGTGATGTTAACTCTTTTTTGTTTACCTAAACATTATTATTGCCTGGCTCTCTCCTGAGCACTCTATGCACTTTCAGTGGGTCGCCTTCACATATTGGTTTAATTGGTAATGAGATAGCGGATAATTTAGCTAAGACTGCCTCAGTTGAGATATTTCATGGAGATCCAACACTAACTTATTCTGAAATATCTTCTTTCAAAAAGAGGAGTCGATGCATTTTGTAGAGTCCCACCTGCTCACCCTTGGTACTTTGCTAAGAGTCCCGGTTGGTGTCACCGTCTGACTATCTCTAGCAAATGGCTCTCTCTCGTTTTTTTAAGTTGACATGCCAAATCCCTCACCATCCAGCAGAGACGAATGATCTTTGCTGAATGTCCTTGGTGCAAGGCGGATCAAGCCTCCCCCAATCATATTCTTAATTGTTTAAATTGTACGATTTTTGAGATTTTAAGGGATCCGCTATCATTTTTGGACTTTTTAGAGATCTTTGGTTTCATGGAGGTGGTATAGCTGCGCTAGACCACCTTGAATCAGAAACAACAACAAACCTTTTTTGTGATTGAAATAAAGAAGATGTTCCTTTACTTTTTTGTGATTCTTTATATACTGTTATAATTTATAAGTTTTAATTTAGTTTTTTGATATTTACATTCTCGAATAAAACTGGTAAATAAAACAAAGAAACGCCCATGTTTTCTTTTTTTCCTAAAATTTCTAATACAGGTATTAAAATCGGTATCCCCGTATTAAGATCTAAAAAATACCGAGTACCGGTATTGAGCTTTTGGTGCGATATTGCAATCCCTAATAAGATTACAGAAAAAAATTCTTTACTACTGAAAATCTTAATTTTTTTTTATCTAAAATACAAAATATTTCTTATAAAATACCCTTCTACCCTTCGAAAATAGAATTTACCCCTAAATATAATGCCATTCGAAAATATTATTTTGTTTCTTTGTCTAAAAATTTGAAACTTTAGCATTCATATTTTTAAACGAATCTTATTTCTTATTTGTAAACGTAGAATTTTGTAATGAATTTTTCACTCATTTTTTACTAAGATAGTTTTCTGAAACCTTGAACAATTGAGTATTCTCGATGGCAATACGATATTTTAAGATTATCAAGCCTTGATAATTAGTTAAGCGAGTAAATAATTAATCAACCTCTAATAATAATTTTGATGAAAAAAATATCAGAATTCGATATAATGAAATACAAATTACAAGTGAAAAAGTGTAAAATAATGAAAATAAAAAATAAACTCTTTAGAACATTAATAATTATAGGCTTTATAGAACATTTTGTTTTTATTTATTCTCTCCATTTTAAAATCCATATAATTATTTGATTCCAGTAATTATTTCTCAGAGAACAAAATGATCTAATAATTTTCTATTCTATACAATCTAAAATAAAACAGCAGATTATAATTTTTATTAATTCATGCCAGGGAGCTCTTGTCTTAAACATGCTCCACTAAGCGTAAGTTTTATAATTATGTAACTCGGTTTAGTTAGTTCCCTAGGAAAGCAATTAAATTTGGAGAAAAGAAGTCAAACTGACGAAATAATCCTCGAGGATTTCATGTTTTATTAAGATATTTTTAGAAAAATTTAAGAATAAATTTTTAAATGGGTTGTAAAGATTTAAGTTTAATTTTTTCATTGTATCTATCTAAAACTCAAGAATTATCTACAAGATAATGTAATTAATTGAGGAGGAGTTTTCAAAAATTAATTCACCTTAATTCACCTATTTGCACAATCCTAAACATTACAGATTCAATAAGATAATTAAAAATTCCTCTCCATTGTTCGTTTACTTTGAACCTGAAAGAGAATTTTGAGAAACAAAGCATTACATGCAACAATTTTTCTTAATGTATAATTATTAACACTCAATATCTAGTATTAATTGAAATAAAAGATCCTTCTCTATGATTTATATAATTAGTAAAAAGTATAATAGCAACAATATTTATAATCTCGAGTGCATAAACGTTTTAAAAAAAGTTCTTTAAATAAGGATTCTTCTCCTTGTTTCTTTCCCTTAGAAATCAATTCACTGCAACATTTAGGATAAAAATGCTTAATTGACAATAATTATTTACTACTTAATGATATCATTTGTTTCAAATTTATTAAAAAAACTCTTTACAAATGAATATTAGTTTGCGATTAGATGAATATCTTGTTCACAGAAATGAGAGGGATTTAATGGATCGAGAACCTGAGAATTAGAAGTTAGAGTCTTTTCGAAAATTTTAAGGGATTTTTTTAGTTTTAAAAAGCTTTCCATTTTTTTTCTTTTCACGGGATTCTAATTATTCAATGTAATCGTGTGAGGTGTAATATAAATTCGAAATAATGTGGAAAAAGTTTAAAAAAAATTTATTTTACTATAGAAATTTTTAATATCCATCGTTAACTTTTAACACCTGAAATGCCTTTCTACTATCAAAGTAGGAGATACGTATTAATTAATAAAATGTACTGAGATTCAAATATTTTTCAGAATAACAATTTTTAATATTGTTATTTAAAATTTCGGACACGAGTCTATAAAAATGAATTTTGGTACCAATTTTTGATCCCTTCGTGCACTGGAGTTTTTAAATTCCTTTCTTGTATTTTCGTACTTGTTTATTTTGAATAGCGATGCATTATTTTGATGCTTTAGTAGCTTAATTATCAGTTAATCAATTAATTAAATATTGATTTTATGATTTCAGATGGAAAGTGACCTTTGATAATGTATTTGAGAAAATATTGATATCAGGATTTTATAATATTTATTATAATGAATATTAAGTTAAAGATCATATTATTATATTTATTATAATAAATTATAATTTTCTTCTCGATTTTATATCTTAATTTAAAAATTTCTTTCCAAAGAATTCTCTTTTTCACGAAAATTTTCTCAGTAAAATGAAGAGATTTATTTAATCGAAACAGGAGTACGATATTTTTCCTATGTTTTCAGAAAATTTATATTTAAATTAAAACCAGACAAATTACTTGATGAAAAAAAATTTCTAAACCAATATCACTCAAGTTAACAAAAATTAAGTAACATTAATTATAATAAATTACAATAATTGCATATAATATTTTGAAAATATCTCTTTCAAATAAAAGATTATGAGTTATTCATTTTTCTCATATCTGTCTTACCCACAGAAACCAGTGACGTTACAGCGGGCTTGCTTCCAAATTCATTTCTTCAAAGAGAGTATCTAAGTTGATTTGAAACAAAATTATCATTTCAAAATACTCAGAGTCTATGGCTATTTTATAAACTACCAGTTTTCAGAAAAATGAAACCTGCCGAAAAATATTAATTATGTTTTCGAAATCCGAAGATTTCGCCTTTTTCTTGACGTATCTTTATACATCATTTTGTAACTCTAAGCTATTTACTGCATTTTTATTTTTCCACTTATATTCTTCTGCAATTTGCATTTCACGAAGATATGCCATTGTTTAAATGAGGAAAAAAAACTAACTTATTTTTAATTTATTAATTTATTTTTTTTAATTTTAGTAATTAATTCTCTAAAAAACATACTTTTATTAATGTAATAGAATTATGCGTGTGTACTAAAACGTAGAATTTTAAAAATTATTTCAAACTTTTTAGTTTTTAATTCATTATTTTATTAAACTATATAAATTCTGCCAATAGTTATTTTCTTAAATTCAGTTCAATAAAAGAGGCGTTAGTTGAACAGAAATGAATTGATTAAGTCAATCGATTCATTAATCAATTAAACTAATAAATTATGAAAATAATGCATTCTTCTCTAGAATACAAAACGGGCAAATCAGGAAATGAAAAAAATCAATCATTCTTTTTTACAAATATAAATCAATTCAAATTAAATAATATGGCATGAAAAGATCTCTATAGTTGAAAATTATCCTTTGATATTATTTTTGAGGATATGAAATTCAAAATGTATAAAAAAAAACAATATCAATGGAGCTATTAAAAATGTTTTTTTAGAAATATGATTTATTTATTTCAAAAATCAATTCTTGTCAATATTTTTTGCACAGTTCTCTGTTGATGTATTCACGTCTTTCTGAATGTTATATATCCATGACATATTCAAAATACATAAATTAAGAGCTGTTATATACCTCCCATCTTCTCTTGCCCTTTCCATTTCTAATATTAAGATAGATACCAAAAATACAACAGCTGTCATCTAATATTCACATAAGCAATATAGCTTGATTCCTCGTCCCTGGTGCATTCAAGTTTCCACGAGCCTTTATGTTTCTACAAGACGTGGTTTTCCAGAAACTCTAACTCTCTCAGACCAGCGGGTTTGAAACTTCTCCCCAAAACTTGTTCGCAAAACTCTCGGACAAAAGTGTTATCCCAGAAAATGCCATGTATGGCAATGGCATATTATAGTGACAAAATATAAACCTTTGACGTGAATTTAGTATTTTTACTGAATCTACAGTATCATCTTTGACGAATTATTTGGCGATGAATCCTTGGCGCGCAGTTAATAGTTTCCTAAAACTGAATTTATGTTTTAGATGCGATTTTCCCCAAAACGATTGAAACCAATATTTAACACAAAACTACACTTGTAGTCAAATGTATCTAAATGGATGTATTTAAATCAATGCGTTTTTGAGTTGTCGTGCTTACATGCTTCTAAAAGTACAGACCGACAGACTGTCAACCTCTTATTCCATTTGGCCCAAAATTTGATACGTATCTACACTATAGATGTTAATTTTGTATACCGACTTTTATCTATCTAGGTCTCATCATTTTTCGTGCTAACTTATATTCGAACAACCGGAATTCCTCTGAATAAATGTTACACAACATTTGATAGAAATATGCATATTTATTCTAAAGGCAGTACACCAAATATGAACCGTCAAGTTCAGAGCGTTTTTTGAGTTATCTTTATCACAGCAGAGAGACAAACATTTTCCAAAAATGTGTTTTTCAAACTCATGAAGGTCAAAATGTGGAGATTCGTCAAAATCTCGAGTTCGAATTTTTTTGACAATTCCTGTACTTTCTCTATTCTACGTATATGAGAAAATTGAAACGGTTATCTCATCTTCGATATACTAAATGACACTGCTGTTAACAGGATAAATGGTGGTACGTGCATAAAACATAATATTGCAAACCAATATTTTAAAATGACCACTTTGTAAAGTTTAGCATTATTGTAAACCATGGAAAATAGATTGAATCCAGTTTATGAGTTCGGTTTTAACAAATGCCCGAGCTGCAAGAAGAGTAGCTATTAAATCTTTTTCCTTCTGCAATTTTGGAGCGATGCATCGAATATATCAAATGATGGCATAAAAAAATTCTCAAGTATTATGAGAGTTATAATTATGAAGAATTTAATCTCATGTTTTAAATATAACTCTTTCATTTTAGAAGGATGTACCGCCATCATTTTTTGAAAACTTTATTCTAGAAGTGTGGCTTTTTTCCCGTGCATCCGAGAAAGCAGAATTACGATAAGATATACGGTCAGCAATCATGAAATATTTTAATTATTTTGAATTTTTGAAAAGTTTGATGAAGATCAACCATTATATAAAAGCATATACATTAAGGTATCTATGGGTACGAATTTTTAATAGAAATATAAAATAAATAATATAATTTTCATACGTGGTCCTCTAACATCGAATACGAAATTGGTTAAAACTATTCCATTCAGCTTCTTACTGCCATTAAAACTATTCCATTCAGTTACAAAAACTAATATTCTGGTACATGTAGCGTGAAAAAAATAACGAAAGCTAAGCAAAAAACATGAATATTTTAATACTTTGATTTCTACTAAATGGGAAAAAAGTTGCCATATCAATTGGATTGTAATTTGATTGAGAACGATTTGCATTTATTTTTTTTAATCTTGCGAAATAAATGTGTTAATACTGCATGAGCGCATATCTTTATTTATTTTTTTCTATTTTCACATTTAGATTGAAATTATAGGTCGAAAACATTATTCTCGAATGTAAACATCTTTTACATATCAAATTTATGAATTAAATATGCTAGAAATTCATGCAGTAAAATATTTGTTCAAAAGATTTCAGAATTCAAAAAAAAAGAATTTTAATAATTTTTATTGAAAATTATTTGATTTTCTGCATCAAGCATCTTGATGTTTTGATCTTAAAGTTTTTCGTATAATAAGATGAATAAAAGGATTGAAAAAATATACTCTTATTATTTTAATAAAATTATTATTTTAATAAAAAGCATTTAAATTATTTTTTGTACATGTTAGTTTATAAATATAATTCATAATTACAATTAATACGGAACTCTAGAATCATTTTTTAAACTCACTATCAGGTAATGCCGTATTTGATAATTAATTAAAAATCAGCGTTTGAAAATGTTAAAATAGCGCAGTTCCTTTAAGGTCACATAATTATACAAATTGCTAATGTTTTAGCCCATCATAAGCTGAAAAAAAATTAATCATCATTTCATTATGTAAATTATATAAAATATAGTAGTATGTTAGCATAGTAAAATATAGTAATATGTTAATATAGTAAAATTATATTAAAATGTTTAAAAATAATTATAGTAAATAAGTTATTAGTAATTATGGTATTATTATTATATTATATAAAATAAAAAATATAAAATGTAAAAACATTAATATAGTAAAATGTTATTATATATTATATAAATTATATTAAAACGTTTAAAAATTCAACTTACCTATATGGCAACATAGCCCTCAGGATTAAGCCCTTTTAAGTAACAGAAAATGGAAAACAATTTATGTAAAAACAATCTATTCTATAACTATTTATATAGTTGGAAAATGAAATGATACTTTCCCCTTAATATATTGGTTTACAATACGAGTATGCTTTAAAGACTTTTTAATCTTCTTTGACTATTTTTACTGCTTAGATTGATTTTTTTTTATTTTTAGGTGAATTCTTTTTCAAAAGCAATGACTTGGTGTTTAATTACCTATTGTTTAATATATAAGAACATTATTTATTAATGAATGCTACTCTGATGAAACTGAACATTTATGAAATACCTCACATGATCTCGCCAACTTGAGAAAATTAGCTGAAAAAGATAACTTAATTTGTAATAATAAAATTATAATTTTGTTCTAAAAATTAACCAGCCTCTAAAGAAAGCCTCAAATGAAAATCTGAGATCACTGAAAATTATCTTTGATATAGTGTTCACCATTCCTAAGGTAAATGCTGTATTCAAGCCTCTTTCCGTTACCACCTTTTATTCATCCAACAAAACTGTATTGTCTCAATTGTATTGAAATCATACTTTAGATTGCGTCCTGTTAATCCTTTATTTAGCGTTATAAAAAATAAAACTTTAATTAAAGTTTAACTTTGTATTCACCCTTTCTATTTTTCATTTTATTCAGACGCTTGTAAAATGTCTCAAGGTTTAGAAATTTTAACAAAGAAAAGCGGAGTCGCCACATTAGTTCAAAAAATCAATAATGTGAATTTCATTTATCAAGAAAACGCTTAAAATTATGCAAATATGAAAAAATGAAATCCTAATACAATAGAAAGAATATGAAAATAAAATTAACCAAGACACTTAAATATTATGAATAAACTGCTAGAAAGCAACAAAAATTTAAATTTGAAATTATCAATAATTTCAATCAAAAGGCATGTGTTATTTAATTTTGAATTCGATTTCAGACTCAATAAACAATTTTTAATGACCGAAGAATTTTTCTCCAATATTTTTTTTTCCTACTGCATTTTAATTTTTGGAAAATTTAATTAAAAACGGGATTGAATGGAGGGAAACGTTACACATATTTTGAAATATTTTTAAAATGTTATGAAAAATAGAATGATAAATAAAAAATTTCAATGAAGATATTTCTTTTTCTGCACTTTTCTTAAATACAATTTACAAATTGGAGAAAATGCACTTTTGAAGGACTTGATTAGAGCTCAATTAAAATGTTCAGATTTATATATATATGCTACGGCCAAAGCCCGAAATCGGCCAATGTCCGATCTTTTCTTGATTTCGGGCTTTGGCCGGCCGATTCGCGAAGTGGCTTGGGACCATCGGCCAAAATAGGAAGAAAGGAATAAAAAGCAGATTGTTTTACGCACTGTTAAAAATGAAATATATAAAAATGAGTACTTCTGTGTACTGCTTTTTTTTTTAATTACAAATGTTTCAGAAACGAGTTCAAACCTCTGAGTTAAAAATAAACTTGCAATATATAAAAATATGTTCTCGTGTTATTCTGTTCTCATATTAAAGTCATAATAGAAATGATTCAGTGAACGTATATGCTATAACAATGTGATAGTGTGAAGATTAGATTTGCGCCCGTCAAAATGAACGAATTATAACTTGAGAAAAGGCTTTGCGTATCGTGTATGAATACAAAGGCAAATTGAGTACTCAGTTTTCAGCTACCTTTAAGGGTGATCCTTACTCTTTTTCTGCTCCATGGACTTAATTTTAAAGATCCCAGATCACATTGTCTCCCGAAATATTGCTTCAAAAAATATGAATTTTTTTTTTGCAAAGACAAATAGCAAATATAAGGGCTAATTAAAACAAATATGAAGGAAATATAGTTTTGCTATTAATATCATTTAAAGACATTTCTTTATTGGCGCCATCTGTCGAATTTCCCCTACAACATGACCTTAGTTATATTTTATACATAAATGCCATTATATTTATTTACCACTAGCCGCCTTTGGCGACCAGCCGGTCCGCCAGTATTAATGATCGGTAAAATTTTCAATTAATGTAACTTGTTCTCTTAGTAGCTTTTTCTGCAAAATATTTTTGAGCTTCATATTTTGGTAGTTATGATTCAGTCATACTTTTATATAGGCTTTAAACAGTTCTGTTCATTGTACTACTTTCTCTAATGTTCTGTCAGTATCCATAAAATTTCTACTTTAAATTAAAGTGGAAATGTTAAACTGCAATCAATATAAAAGCTTTTTATATTGAAGCTAACCATGTCTTATTTTAAATATGAAAATTAAAATCAGAGTCGTTTGGCAGTGAAATTGTATGTGCACTGAAGAATAATTTATATAATATCTTAAAGAATTATTCAACAAAAATTTCTCTGATTCATCGTAAAATTAATTTTTTACTTTCAAAAGATTTAAATGATGCAAATAAAAATATTTTATTTTATTTCAGTCAATAAATAAACTTATGAAAAAATTACGAATTTTAAATTTTACAAAGTCCTTTGGTCCCAAGGAATCCTATTCTGCGAAATACTCTTGACACTTCAACTTTTAAGTAAATAAATAAACGTCCATATCTTCTGCGATGAATCTGACCAATTTATGAAGTTTTATGCATCAATTTTAGAACAATCAACATTTTCATAATCACAGGCCAATCACTGTCGAGAAATCCTGGCAGAAGATAAGCGTGTCTTCATTGAGACAGTCGGTGAAGTAGTCTAAAATCGCCAGTTTATATAGAAGAGTGATATTGAAATTTCATAAATCAGTCAGTTTTTGTGATTGATTTAGTTGGTTGGAATTCAACAATATTTATTTAAAATATTGGTATCTCAAGAATATTTTGTTAAATATGATTCATAGAACAGAGAACCTATGTAAAAATTTAAAATTCCTGATTCATCGGAGCATTTATTGACTAAAGTTATATTAAATATAATTATTTAGTTCCTTTAGACCATTTTGTTAGCAAATGTATGCCCCAAATTAGCGGATGGTCGCTGATTAGAATGATTATAACTATATTAAACTATGTTTGCTTGAAAATTAAATTGCTTTATTGAATTAATAATATAAGTATTGTCAAAGCTCATAGAAAACTTTTCCTCCCTTTACTTTTCATAAAATATCTTATTTCATTTTATACGGACACCCACCGAAAATTACAATTTTATTTATTAAATTTGCAATAATATTTGATTTATTTCTTAATTTAAACTTCTATCAATGTGATGGCAACACGTTGATAAAAGCTTTTTTTTTTAATTTGACGTGCTCATGCAGATTAAATTTCATTTTTATTTTGAGCGAAATATATTATTGAAAAATATAGTTAAAATATTTCTTTAAAAATTGCGTTAAAAATCTAAGCATAATTTATAAATTAAAGTATTGATATCGTTAAAAAGATAATTTTTTGAGCTTTAATTTGATGCAAAAACCGATTTTGTGCTGTATTATTTTCTGGTTATAGCGACAAAACGCCGAAATTACGCTTAGTTTTTAATTAAAATTGTAATTAAAAATTTTAAGAAATCGCTCCACGGTGCACATTTCCGACCACCAAGGTATATATATGCCAAATTTGATAACTGTATGTCAAACGGTTTGGACTGTAGAGCGCCAACACTCACACGCAAACAAACACAAACACACATTGAACTTTATAAGTATAGATTATCACATCGGGCTTTGGCCAAGGATTCCCGGCCACTTCACGAAATGGCCAAACAAAGTAGAAAATACAATATTAATTGCGAGTGTTTCGAACTTTGGCCATACCTCTTGGCCTGTTCGCGAATTGGCCTGCCAATTCGCGAACTGGCTGTACTTCGGGCTTTGGTCGTAACATATATATATGTTAACATATAATTCGTAACATATATTTGCTTGAAATTGTTTCTACGTTGTTATTTAGCCATCCACTCGTTATGACAAAAGAGTGCTTCGTTTTATAGAACAACGGTACTTAGTAACGAAAAAAAGTGGTTTAATGGGGGGGGGGGGGAGGCTTACTATTCTTTTTTTTTTCCAGCAGATTATATTCGCCGAGGAATATTAGTTACAAACCTATAATGTTCAAAAAGAAAGCAAAAAACTGAGTCTCAAGAAAATAGAATGAAAAAAAGAACTTGTATATCTAAGAATTACCAGAAATTAGTTCAAAAAGCAAAATTACGACGAATGTTTTGTTTCTGGTTTTCACACTGCATGCAATTCGTTTTTGAATTTTATTGTATAGACAGTATATTAATACATTTAACAGTTATTGTGCTTTTATTGTACAAAATTATTGTACAAAAAAAACAGTTATTGTACAAAATTTATTGTGCTTTTTCCTATTACATTACAACTCAATGTTTTAAAAAATATTAATATGTTAATTTGTATAGACTTAATACCTAGATATGAATTTCTATATATATGATACAAAAGATTGTTCAAAATTCGCTATAATGCAAGCAATTGTCTTAGAATTATAAAATCTAAAATTTATTTAATTCTCGGATGGTAAGAATTTATTTAAAAGGGAATTTAGGATTTAATTGGATTTTTAATTGAAAATTATCCAAATGTTCACTCAAAAAATTTAAAGTATTTCATAGAACAAAATTTATTCTAAAATTAGTTTTTCATTAATGCTATTTTTATTACTGTATGACTCTTTTCAAATCTGAATTAATTATTAAAAATATTTTTAAGTATATCTTACAAGAATACTTTTGATTATTTTATTTATTGTAACTTGCACTTGAGTTGAACACAACATTTATTTTTTATGTGAATTCACATTATCAATTGTTGCAAACGCGAGTAATTTTTTAAAAATATAATCTAAAGACAGCAAAATTATGCTTTAATCATTTCAATCTGAAGATGTTTCTTATACTGTCCTCCATGGTGTTCTTCGAACTACTGGCTGATGTTTTATATTAAACATTTGGGTTCTTTTTCTTTTTTGTTTTTCTTTTATACAGCACAAATCAAATCCAGATGTATAAAAATTGCTTATTTGTAACCAAGAAGCAGATAATACAAATTAAACATTGAGACATGTATCCAACTTTCTAATACACTTTACTAACTTAAAAAAACAATAATTGAGTCAAAGATAGAATTTTGAAGATTAAAAAACACATTCTTATTTATATACTTTCTTAATACGTCAGACCACATTCAAAAAGAATAAATAGTGCATTAAATTATTCGAATATTCTGAGATTCGAAAATATATTTTTTTTAAAAAAAGAAGAAAATTCCAGATTCGAATTTCGGATAATTTTTTTTTCTGTTGTCACCTCATACGTAATTTAATTTAGCACTAAATAATTATGAAATATAAAAAATAGAATTATTTCCTAGAGGAGATTTGTCAAAATGTTTTTCCATGTTAGAATTCACTTCAGCAAAATTAATGAAAGATTTGAATTGGAATTAAACTACACTAATGCCTTTGAGCTCATAAATCTTTTTTGAATTAACAGAACCCCCCCCCAAAAAAAAAAGATAATTTTAACTTGAGGAGAAATTTTTCTTTTTTTATTTCTTTATTTTATTTTAATGTTATCGTTATCTAAAAAAAAGAAGAGTATTTATTGATTTCAACTCCGGCATTGACATTTTTTCCCTTAAACTTCTTTTGTTACATTAGCTCCAAGACATTTTTCTGTTGAAATAAAAAAAAAAATTCTGTTTCACAGTCCCTCTTTAACTTTTTATATGGAAGTAACAATACTGATTCCTGCCCCAATCCCTCCCCCCAAAAAATACTGATTTTTTTTTACATTACTTTATTTTTATTTATTTATTAATTTATTTGCTGTTTACTTATATAAAGATCGTTTAAAACGCTTTAAGAAATTGATAGAAAATACACTGACATATTGATGGGGATAAGAAATAAGACAAAACTTTCTTTGGGAAAAAAATTATTTTTATCTTATTTTCATTGACTTTTTGTGGAATTTACTTCTTTGAAAATATTAGAATTGAAAATATACTATTTAATTTATTTTGATTATGAATTGGTGTGAATAACAGTTCATTACAATGATATTGAAAAAGTAAATTTTTGTCTCTATCTGTTCTAATAGTAATGACAAATGTGTCTATGTTGACCTCCTGTTCTCAAAAACACAGACCGTTTAATTTACAACAGTTATCAGAGTGGTGCATATATACTTTTCAAGGTGGAAGCACAAACCTTGGATCGATTTTTCAAAACGTTGTTTGGAGTTTTTAATGAATAAAATATAACATGAAATTTCGATTTTTTTTGGAGAATTTAATTTTTAATTTTCGAAAATATGGCAGCGTTTTTACGCCACCTTAAAATATATCCAGTCCAGTTATCGTGTCAAAGATATTGGTTGCAACTCAATTTTTCATCTAATAATAACAGCTTTTTACAAGTAATTTTGTGTAAAATTTGTAATTACTGTTTCAATGACATTCAAGCAGTTTTCATTGTTAACACATATAACTGATTGTGTATTTCACTTTAAAGTTGAAAGTTGAGAAATTAATATTTTTTTCTTTCCCAGATTTTTAATCTGTATAATAATATACTTTTATCTCCCAATTATTTTGGGAAATCTGCCATCAATGTTCTCTGAGTTATTAAATATATTTGGGATTACACCAAATAAACTGGATAATTATGATTACTATATTTTCTTTTTTTTTATTGCCTTGTTTAAATGCAGCTAAAATGCATGAAAAAAGCGCGAGGAAATTTGGATTTAAATGAATATTTTGCATGAGAAAATGAAGCAGGTACTGACAACGAATAATGAATATGAAATACAGTTATGTTATATAATTGGATTTCATGACGGATGTTCACTTACACAAAGAACAGAACAGTGCAAGACTTTTAAAATAAAAAGATTCCAATATCTATTACAATCTAAAGTTTGGAAATACCTTTTTAAAGAAATCACGAATATCAAATTATGCAAAAGTGTTTTAATTAAAGTCAACATCATTATCACTCACAGTAAAGAAACTTATAACCAAAGCGGCTAATAAGACTTTAAAAAGGTTCAGTCTATAAATACATGTACTGCTGTCCTGTATGAATGTAGGAAAAGGTTTTACAACGATATATTTATATTACAACGATATAATGTTGAATTCATACATTGACTAGTTGATTTTTTTCTACACTTTACTTTCTAGTTTATAAAAGTTTCATTTCGTTTTATATTTTCTCGTTATCTTTTGTCCCTCTAGCTTTAATTGTTTTAACTCTTTCACTCAGATGGCTCTTCTCAAGCAGAGTTCAAGATCATGCGTCATTCGACGATTTCTTTCTTAATTTAATAATTTTCATTGTTATGAGGGTAAAAAGATGTAAAAAAGGAGGTAAACAGAAATAGATTGATTTTTCGTTGAAATTCAATTTAAAACAAATATAAAAATATATATATATATATATATATATATATATATATATATATAATTTTTGGCGCAATAATCAAGTTCTTGTACTAGGTGAATAATTATGAATTGAATTATTTTTCCGAGTGCAAAGTGTTAAATAGAATTTCAAAAATATATTCAAGTCGTCACATAAATAAATTTTTTAATATTAGGATTCCTGGTTTCTTATATTTAAAAAAAATTGTGAGATTCTAAATTTTTTTATCTAACTTTTCTTTACTTGTCGGGTAAAACATTTATCCTAGCCACTTTAATGTATTGAAAGTGCTCGTGAAGAAACGTATTTATTAAATTCCAAATCATTATTAATTTTTCCATTATTCGCAATTCGTTTTCTATTTTCGTAATCTTATTAAAAGTCATATTATCATGCTTATCGTTTGTTTTACTTCAAACTAACGGCTGTGATCTAATCAATATCACTCACCCAAACTAGCCTTTCTGTCTTTTATAAAACCCATACGATGTTATCAATTAATTGAATTTAACTTTTTTTGGGGGGGATATCATTGTTTTTGTATTTTATTGCATTTTTTGCTGGTAAACGATTTACTTGAAACAGGCAATTTATTGTTTTTGGCATAATATAGCCTATAATCCCAAGCACGACAAGAACACTGAGTTTTCCCTTTTTGGGTCATTTTCTGCTTCAGAATTTCTATAAATTTAACACTAGATTTACCAGCCATTTAAATATATCTATTTCTACCATAACCAGTCTATATGACTGGTGTATAAAAAAAATGCTCATCGTGATTTCCAGTCTTTATTCATTCTTAAAAAATGGTGAAAAGGGTTTAACAATATTAATTTTTATACAAAAATGGATTTATGGACATCTTCAAATAACAAAAAATTTAATTTTTTATAGGCTCACAATTTCTACATGTGAAGATTTTGTTACTTGTACACTTTCCGCATAGACTTTTTTTGCATTTATTGCAAATATTTGTAGTCTTGTTGTTATTGCAGTATCCTATTTGACACCATTTGCGTACAGAAACCGTGCCACCTGTAGTTGGTATATCAGCTTCGTATGGTTTAGTCCTTGAAGTCTGATATTCTGAAGCAAGTTCTTCTGCTAATTGAAACAGAAAGTCTTTCCGTGAGATATTTTCTCCTGTTGTGTTTTTGTATAATAGCACTGTTTTCATCATTGCCTTGTGGATCAATTTGTGTATCTAATAATTCACCGTCGCTATCATATAATTCAATTTCCACATCTGAACAATCCTGAGGTATGCTGGTTGCATTTTCTAAATATGTAGAAACTTTTATTCGTTTTGACATTTTCAGGGGCTGACGATATGCAGGCAGGCTACTTGCCGAAGAATATATTTTTGAATATATTCAAATACACATAAATGTTTCTTACCTTCTTACCTGTATGGGTAAAGATGAATGATTACGTTTGGAGATCACTTGGACTAAGTACTCGTAAAAAAATCCTAAAGACACCGTAATCACCTAAATCGGCTCGATAACGATAAAGTATTGAACAAAAGACGTATGGGCACTATTTGTATTTCCACGGTCCCATGATTCCTTTATAGAAACATTCACCAGTCATTCTGACTGGTACTGGTATAAATAGTTATAACAAAAAAGTATATTTGTTTCTAACATATATAAAGTAAAATTAAGTTCATAAAATGTATTCTCTATTTATAGCTACAAAAGTCATAACATCATTTTGGAAAGCAAATGTTTAATGTAGCAGGAATTCTGAATTGAAGTTGCACGACCAGTCAAAATGACTGGTCTGGTAAATCTGGTGTTAAAGCTTTCCATCATAAATATTTTCTTTATTCCGTTAAAATCAAAACTTTTCACTTCAAAAAAATCGTAATTAGCTGAGATCGGAAAGTTTTATACAAAACAGTCTCTAAAACAAAGATGTAATATGAACAAAATATCACTATTTGTCTATCCGATTCATATTAACATTGCATTTCTTTTTTGTATTTGATATTGAATTCCTAATTTACTCTAAAACTTTTATAAATATATTTAAAGAACACAGGCTAAAATGCAGATTTTCTCGATAAATATTTTAATTCCCAAATATATTCTTCAATAAGACTATAAAATTAATTTAAAGAATTTTCATAAGTTCCGAAGTTGTTCATAAGTTGCAATGTATTTACTTTTACTTCAATTCGTGTCTAAACCTACAGAAATTTAACTTCGCAAAAAGGAGAAATTGAAAATGCATAAATTATTTTATTCTTCTACGATTCTGTAAACACAAATTACGAAGATAGAAATACCGAAGCAAACAAACTGCTTCAGAAATATTTGTATCTAAAGTCATTGAACTTAGTTTTAGTTATTTGCCTAGTTAAACAAATGAATGGTAACATTTCGGAATTTTATGTTTACTTTTAATTAAAACAGAGCCTACCTTTTATCCTTCATTTCAATTATAGAAATATATTTATAATATTCATTTCGTTTTAGACGAATGAATTAAAAATATTTTTTACAAAATACACAAATTTATTACTGCCATTTTCTCTTATTTTATGAAGTACAAAATGTTCTTTCTTTCGCGTTATTTTGAAGGATTCGACGACTGAAAAACCGAGTCATTTTTTCCGGTGTATTTCAGAGATTCCATCGGAAACTGCGATTCCAAAGAAATTGCAATTCTTTTAGTACAATATCTAAAATTGCAAATATAGCAAAGATTCATACATTTGTAACAATTAGTAGACTGGTTTTAAAGCATATTGTGTTTCCAAAATATAATTAATCTGATTACCAACTTAATAGATTTCTAAAATATGCAGATTCAATGAATTATAGAATATTAGGATAATAATGACATATTGTCTAGTATAAATATTCCATTTAATGGCTTTCGTTAAATTATTTTGTCGTTTCTATAAATATTTGTCTGCTATAGTGTGTACAAAATCGAATATGTATAAATAGTGCATACAAAATGCAATACGTATAATTGTTCTTCTGCTATAATGCGTACAGAAGTGGAAATGTCATAATACAAATATGAAAACATGTACAGTTTGACTACAAACAAAATGCTAAAAAAACAATTAACATGATACCAAGTTAAAAATGTGTTCAAATGTGAAACGAAATTACAAAATAGCGCTCATTGGAGGTTCGTATTGTGATAACTAAATCCGCTATTGTGCACTGGTGTTAAGCCTACTGTCATTTTATTTGTTTTCTTTCTTTGCAAGTTTCTCTTCGCAATTTTTTTCTTCTGTTTGGTGATGGTTTCTAATGTGGTCTACGATCTCATGAAAGGCCGATTCATTTTCATAACGACGTGATAGGTTTTACATTTGGAGCTCTGTTTCTACTTCCTTCATGTCCGAGGTATAGAGAAATGCTTCAGACCTCCCTGGATGCGAAAACGCATTGTTGGAAAATGTCTATCTGCGACAAAGATAACTCAAAAATACTTTGAACTGCACTGATGAAATTTGGTATAGGGTCTTTGTACCAAATTTCGTCACATTTCAAGTGAAATCTATCAATCTGGCGGTACAAATATAAATAAAGGCCGTAGCTACAAAACGAAGAGAGCTAGACAAATGAAATTTAGTGCACCGATTTAACATCAGTAACTAATAAATGTTAGTACTTATAAAATTTGGGACCAAATTCGTCTTGTATTTAACCATCTATCGGTCTCTACTTATACAAGCATGCAAATTCGAAATTGAAAAATGCAATACATGAAATTGCAATACATTATTTAAATATATGAAATTTGGAATACAAGTGTGTCTCAGTTCAAATGTTGGCTTCCATCGATCAGGAAAAGCGCATCTAAAGCACAGATTCGATTTTCCGACATGATTAGCCGCATGCTAGGTATGAGGTATGAGCATCATACGATAGAAAAACGCTACATTCATTACATCTACATGCCAAATATTATTATTTCGAAACTATTATCGCCAACGCCACGCAGGAAATGTGTGATCTTATCAAAGTTTCCCATTTCTATGTGAGGTGGATAAACTTTATAAGCGAGGGAAATTTTTGGTGACACCCCTCTCGCTAGTCATTTTTGCTACAGTTTTAATCTGATGTTTTGACGTATAGAAACATAATATATCAAAATGAAAGAAAAATTACGAATAAAATTGA
This sequence comes from Argiope aurantia, assembly GCA_026543865.1. Taxonomy (NCBI): domain Eukaryota; kingdom Metazoa; phylum Arthropoda; class Arachnida; order Araneae; family Araneidae; genus Argiope; species Argiope aurantia. The sequence continues at coordinate 28,165 of JAPMOR010103252.1, forward strand.
AAAATGAGTTATAAGTTTTTGTCATAATAAAAATGCAAAATTTTGTGTTTTCTGTCCTAATGACAGTTTGTACTTTTATTTAATATTGTTATTTAAAAATAGCAAAATTTGATAATACAGATTTAAAGGAAACGGCGTAAAAATAATTAAATTTAGTTTGATTAGTTGATTTTTATTGTGTGATAAAATGATGTTCATTTGCGAGCAGAATCAACGGTGTCTGCGAAATTGCATAAGCAACAAATGCTTAAGTATAATTTGCTCGATCTAACAGAGTTGCAGAATGGCTGAGAAAAGGATGCTTTTATGAAAGTAGATATCTATTTTCTTCCCCTTGCTTTCACCAGTTTTCTCTTTACTGGATTTACAGGCCAATTATTATAAGTTATTTATAATTTATTTTTTGGTTTCAAAGATGTTTTAATTGCCAGATGGCTCTGCACTTTTTTCAGTCCTGCGTATTATAAGAACATAAGATTATCCGGATTGTGGCATTCATTCATTTTCCATTCAGAAGCAGATATTTTAGAGCAGGAAACCCACTTTTTCTCTTCGCTGCTTTCGAGGATCTTGCCTTCTCGTGCCACCGGAAAAGGCACATTTTGGTTTTTAAAAAATCATGATTTTCCAGCGTTAACAATTACAGTTTGGAACGGAAATGGCAAGTGGAAATCCTTTATTACAAAGATTTTAATATACGTTGTCATATATAATGTATTGCAGAATCAATCATTGTAGTATCAGAATTTATTTTGAGTTAAATTCTGGTTTTATAATGATATTGATATCTTTCTACTTTCATTCATTTTCGAAGACTGACTTTTTGAAGTTCCTTCCGATTCCTGAATCATCCTTTCTTAAATGAAATTTTGTAAGCATCATCATCGTATGCACGTTGGCACAGAACCTGAAATTTGATGCAGATAAATTTAATTTCTGTGACAGAATTTCCTACTTCTATTACAGTTCCTTGAGTTAAAATTAAAAGCAAACACAGATCAAAACAATTTTTTGTTGCAAAAAAATAAACATTTTCTATAAAAATAACAGATAAAAACAATTTTTAAAAAATTTTCGTTCATTCTAGTAACGAAATTCCGAAAGACGGAGAAATGTAATTAGGAGCATAAATCTTTCTCGTTACTCTCAGTTCGCTGCACTTCTTAGCATTCGCACTCAAAATACCCATCTCCTCTTCCCCATGTAGACGTCTGCTGGTTGATGGGGCGTCCTCCAGGGTAAGCCCCTGTCAGCACATGCAAGATACAGATAGCAATTACATTTTTCTTCTTAAAGTAAGGAGAAAATCAGGACATAGCTAACTTAACTTGCGAGGATATCGGAATAGTATATTATTAGTATTCATTAGTATTGTGCAAGCTGAAAAGCCGAAAAAATCCATTATCTTATTGTGGAACTAAATCTCTATTTAAGTAGTAAGTGAGTTTCTGATAAGTATTTTGCGGCTTAAAAAATGCATACTTTGCTTTTTTTTTTCTCAAAGTGCAAATGATTCCGATGAAAAAATTTGTGAAAAAACTTTATTAATCTTAAATTAAAATGATAATTAAAAAATGTGAAATGATTAGTTCTAAAAATGTTAACCCACAGTTAAATATGTGATAATAGCGTGATATTGCCTAGTTGTTTAAGATATAGCTTAACTGGGGTTTATGGTTTATGAGGTTTAATGGCACAAGAGCCTATCTTGACCAAATTGTGCCATACATAAGCTGGATAGGAAAAGAAATCATACCCAGCAGAAAGCGAAATATTTAAAAATTAAAACGCAAGATCAATGAAGTTATGAGTATAAAAAAACGGCAAAATACATGAAAGCAAGATAAAACTGGTAAAAAATTGTTAAGTAAATAAAGGCAGCGAGATTGAAAAGGACAAAATATCTCAGAAAAGGATGTATCAAATACATGTAAAAAAGCGAATAGCTTTTCAGAATTTAAAAATATTTGGGTGGTGTTTTTCACCCACCAAGTCTTGCATAGTGAATGAGGATGAGGCCTAACTGAGAGATTATAAGGATGACACTTTTAAACAGCTTTCTTCAAATAGCACGTTAACAAACGATAGCCCACTGCAATCGAATATTCGAACGTTTCATGGTTTTCCAGCCAGCGAAACACTTTAAACACTTACCTTTAAATTTTTCTAGTAAAACGCCCTCCATTCTTTCTACATATTGAAATGAAGTCAAAATTCCCACTTAGATGTTTCAACTCTTCTTAGCTTTAAAAGATGTCATTTCCTCTTTTTATAATATCTCGTATACTGTCTAAGATATACCAAGTGGAAAAGTGGGAATTGGTAATAAAAAATAAAAAAGCATATGTTGCAATTTTTTTTAATTCCGAAAGTTTTTGACCGTTATTCTGAAAAAGATTTTAATTTCTGAAAGATTTTGAAAAAAAAAAAGGAAAGAAACAATTTGTTTTTGTATATGCGAGCTCAAATCAAAACTAAAAAAAAAAAAAAAAAAAAAAAAAAAAAAAAAAACGTTTTCAATGAGACGGATGAAATTCGATACTCTGTCTGATAGAACTCCACATTAAATTCATTTGAAGATCTTCATCGAATTTTCAAGGAAATCCATTTAGAGGCAATTTATCTTTTCACATTTATGCAAATAAAACACTATAATAAAATAAAGTAAAAAGCTAATAAAAATAATAATAGTGCATTTTTATTCTTAAAATCACATATCAAAATCTAGTTTGGACTAAATCCCTCATAGGGTGACTTTCGGCTGATCTGTATATTAGTGCGTATGTGAAATGTAGAAACTTAAATAAATAAAAACTGACCTGTAGTAGTGTAAGACATATCAATGACTCTCCGACCCTCCCGAAGGCACCCGGATGAAAATGCTGAATAATCGGATCGCCGCAACAGCAACACTGGTGGGAACTGTGGTTGAGTCCTTAGGGTCTTCGCGGGCTACGGCACAATCCTTCCCAAAGGAAATACGTCCCGTCATTGATGGGAATAGCCAGATCCCCCACCTTTTTGTGTACCCTCTAGGGTTACGAGATCCAACCACCATACTGGAATCATTTCATCCTCATTTCGAAGGCCCCTCCCGGGGATTTCATGTAGTAGAGTAATTAAAACTAATTTCTATTCAATTTTAGTTTCAATTGTTTGAAAAAAAGGCGCCTAAATTCAGCGTATTCGGTTTCTTCATTTTATAGCGAAGCATAAAACACGCTATAATGCCGCAGTGGAATAGGTAGAAGCGCCTATCCCTCGTGCAGACTTTGCTTTGATTCTCGAACCTTCTTTCCTTTTCTTCTTCATAAGATAAGGGTGTGCAGACTCAAAGAAGTTCTATATCCTAAAAGTATACATGAGAATCGAATAGAGTTTATTTTCATATAGAATATGCGTTTCAAATTAATTGAATGATTGAAAAATTAGAACGTAAATATTCAAACTTCAGCGTATTTGATGAACAAACCACTTCAAATCTATCCGCCCAACAAATGTACGAATCATAAAATAAAATCATTAGTGCTTTCGCATTCTCCCTCTTACATGTGCCATGTTAATATTTAACTTATTATTCACTGAGTTTTGGTTTTACGCAATATCTGATTCTTAATACAGAATAAGACAGTCTTTATTTTCGATTTAATTCTGCAAGCAGTAAAATTGGATTTTAGGTTAATATCTCATGATTCTAGTAGAAACAGATGGGAACAAGTTATCGTGACGTTACGCCAGCGACACTCTTTTGTAATAACACAATACTCAAACCCAAACAAGACATCAATTTAACCAGAATTTGATTTCCAACATTAATTGTTAACACACTATTTCATATTCTATACATTTTAATAAACTTCAATAACAAAACAAATTCTATTCAAATTAAAATTTGATTTCAAGAACCTCTGCAGATGTGAGATGCGTTGATTCTCGGAAAACATCGTTTAATGGTAATATGAAAGCCTTTATACACGATTTCTACTATGAGTGTGACACACCAATGTCCCGCTAGTTTGCAGCGAAATGCGCATGCTCGGTAACTTCTATTGATTCTTATTCAAAGTAATATATACTATGAAAGCATTCTGCTCAAGAACAAAATTTATTTGAGTCAAGTCTCTCCACTTTTTGAATAATATCCCACGGTAAAAGAACGAAAATATTTTTATTCAATATATAAATAAATTGTTTTATTTTACATTACCCACCTTTGAGAACCTCTCAGTTCATCCACAGTGTTAGTTACATTTAGTCTCAATAAAATATCTAATGTTTATTTTTCCATCAATAAAAATTTTTTAACCATCAAACTGTGATAAAAATAAAAGCTATGCATTCTAATAACCATAAACCTATACGGCTTCTGTGGCCTGATGGTAAGGTCTCAGCTTCGGAACCGGAGCTGTTCAGGCTCGAGACCCGATTCCAGTGAAGAAACATCATGTAAGTGAGTCTGGTGCACGTTAAATCCGCCAAGGCCAAACGTCCTCCCACTAAAGTTCCAGCTCAGTTGTTGTGGTCATAATCTGTCTGTGGTTCAAAATTAAGAAGTCCATCCGAAAATAACGCAAGTGTTGCTTTAAAACTGGACGATAATTTAACTGCACTTACACTTATTTGGTTTATGGCACCACTGAAACTTCCCAACGGAATCAAATCCCATTGCATTGTATGCGTTCATGCCTGCATCACAGACAACCTATCTGTAACAGTGCATTTTCTTTCGCTCTACTCACATAAAAAGCACAGAAAATAAAGAAAAGCTTTCTTCTTTAGCTTTCAACAAAGACAAAAAAATTACTCCTTTAAACATTTGATAAATGAATAGAAATGATTTGAATTTCATTTCTCTAATGAAATATAGAGCTGAGAATTATGCAAAAATATTTTTCCAAATTGTCAAAATTTAAGGAAAAATTACACGGAAACTTAATTAGCATCATTGTCTGTGTATTTATTCGATTTTCAACTGTTCAAAACATATTTGTATTAACATTGATAACTAACGGCCTGCTCTATGAAAAATCAAGACGCATAATTGTTTTCCTTGCTATTAAAGAAAAGGATAATATCTCTTTATTAAGACATGAGAGAGAAGTGTGTGTGTGGGGGGGGGTGTTTATATATATATATATTTAGGAGGATATCAAAATAATGGAAACATGCTATGAATAAAAATGACATTTTTGAATGCGCTTCACAAGCATTAAAATAAAATAATAGTCACCAGCTTTTTTTTATAAATAGCAATGTATATATTCTGGTAGTATGTGTTGCTTTGTTGAGGTTCTGTAATTCTTGGATTTTTTTTCAAAAGCGTAAAACGTCGGACCTTTCAGATTTTCAAAGAGGCCAAATTGTAGGATACCGCCTAGTTGGAGCAAGTGTGACCTAAACATCCTAACATTTAGGCGTTTATAGAGATATGGTGTATAAAGTATTGAGCAACAAGACAAGCACGGCAAAGCAAAATTAGGAGCAAAAAGCGAATCTCCGTGAAAGAGACTGACGGATGTTGAAGCGGATTGTAATGTCTAAAGGCGAAAGGTAACAGCAAAAGTTACCGCAGCGCACAATCCCCATCTGCATTCTCCAGTGTCAGTGATTACAGTTAGAAGGCACCTTCATAAACAGAACATTTATGGCAGAGCAGCAATTCCCAAGCCACTCGCACAGTTATTAATGGTAAACGTCGTCCCCATGGTGTCACACTGACAAAACCTGGTCGTTCGATAAGTGGAAGAAA
>JAPMOR010103252.1:38913-53131 GCA_026543865.1 Argiope aurantia
ATATATATATATATTCCAGAAAGCAAAATTATTTTTGAAACAAATATATAAAATAAGATCTTGAGAATTATAAATAGAACAGTAACTTTTCAGTTAATTATTTTATACTATTTGCAGAAAACGCTATACTTCCTTTTGCGGTTCACATTCATTTCACTGTCCGATAAGCAATTATTGAGCCCATCGCCTTGTTTCAAATTCCGTTTTGTATTTTATTTCAACATTTATTAGAGATGTAAAATTTATTTATGCATGTGAAAGTCTGCGATACAATCCTAAACATTATTATGCATTTACATTGAGATTATTCTTGCATTTATGGAAACAGTAATAAAAAAATTCAACTTTTTGAGGCACATAACTACATTTTAACTATATCAAACAAGTATATATATCTATATAACAGGTATTTATTCCGCCCAGACAGTATGCGATATCTTATTATTGTACAGTCTCCTTTTTCCGCTTCTGAAAATTTAACATTCTAAAACAAAAGAATAAGGATAAATATTTACGTAATGCAGCAAATAAGGTATTTCTCCAAATGTCTTTCTAAATAGAAATGTGCGTACACTGCTTCACTGATGAATTTGGTTTGGCGTATATATTATATATTTCGGAATCAAATGTAATGCTCATATTTAAATAATAAAACAAGAATTAAAATAAATTTATGAAATGAGTATATTTAAGTTATTTCAACGCAGTGATAATAAAAGTTATATTATGGAGAAGAATTATTAATTATATTTGCAAGATAACCAGAAGAAAATAACAGGCAATAAAGGAAATCTATATATCTTAATAACTAAAATGAAATAATTTTCACCTAATTCTAAATTCCGTAAAATAATGCTATAATCAAGTTTGTTTGCTCAGTTCGGAAGTTTGCAGATCTTTCAGTAGATGTTTTTATCAGTGAAGGATGATTGAAATAGATATTGAAAATATGCAGTTTTATTTTGAAACTTTTAAAGAGTATTATTCACTAATAATGCTTTGTTTAGTTTATAGATCAGACTGCCTCATGAGATACTAAAGCAGAATAGAAAGAATGTGTTTCAGAAATACCAGATTTCAAATAACAGACATTGCCCCAAAAAAAATTTCCTTTTCAACCACATTATTTGGTACGTAATTGGCAAAATATGAATATTCAATTTTTTAAATTATCTTCATATCTATATATAGACAATTAAAGATAATTTAATCTCAACAAAACGATAGAAAATAAATTAATGTAAGTTAAATAAGCACTGTACAAATTATTATTGCTTTTGTTGTAATATCCTTTTAAAATTTTCTATATTTGAAATATATATATATATGTAAAGATATCTCTTAACCTGACGTATTTTTTAATTAATTTTATTTTTTTATCCTTAATTAACCTATACTATTTTATTCTAAATTTTTCTCTCATTTTCTTATCCAAATTCCATTTTTTTATTTAATTACTTGAAATTCTCTCTGAGAAGTTAATGACAGTTACAGTTCTCACGGTGCAAGGGACGGGACAAAAATCTCGGACATCTTAAACATTCTTTCTTGTGAAAGAAATCCCTGAAAGAATCTCTCAGTCAAAGCGAAAAGGAAACAATTCTTCACATTTCTTCTCTTTTGGCCCGTTGTGAAAGGACGCGTTTAAAAATTAAAAGACGTACACAATACAAAGCAAAATTTCAAACAAAATAAAATGTAAAGAAACTGAAAGAAAAAGAACAAAAAAGAAGGAGGACTGCCTTTTACACCAATTAAAAAAACCAGGCATCACATTGGCAGCAATGTTCACGCCATCTAACTGTGCTCCCTCCTCTAGTTACCGATGGAGCGAGAAGATATAAAAGCTATTACATCTCTGTGAATTGCCATGGTGTGGATTTTAAATAATACCCAACATAAATAATGCATAAAGTACCCACAAAAAAACATAATTAAAATGTTTCCTGCTCATTGTGTTATTTCATTAACGAAAATGTTAACTAAAACTTTTACAGTTATTGAAATTAGAAGTGAAATTGTGCAGAAACTGGATTTCTAACTTTGACAAGCAAACCTTTTGAATTTTTAATGGCTGAAAAAATCGCAGTGTGAAAGAAACACTATTGTAAAAACTGTCAAACTTTCTAAAAATTTCCAATAAATTATTTTTTAAATTTTGAAAAACTTTTGTTCAGCGAACATTTATTATACAAAGAGCTCTCTTTCTTTATCTCTTAATCTTAATTTCTTAGAGTGCCGCATTCGGCAGCTCTAAGTCTAATGACCCCTGTGTAAAGCGTCTTGAACGTATTTTCCCCCATATCTTGCAAGTCGCAAGTCACTTCACACCTTAGACATATAATATCCAAGCAATAAACACTTTCGTGCCAAAACATAATCACTGCTACAACCAGATCGCATCCAAGTTAATGAAAAGTGTAACTGATTCTTAGGAAATTACATGTTTATAAAATAATTGAAAAGAGTAAAAATGAAATACTGGATTCGATTTATCTACAGTTCTGTTATGGCTATTTAAGAGTAATTTAACTCAAGTAGAGTGACTAGATAATAGTAATTTAACTCAATTTTAATTAATAAAGAATTCTAAAAAAGAGGCATTTTCCTTCCTTCAAAATCTTTAAAATAATAATAATTTTTTTAATACAGTTTTATTAGTGCACTTAAAAGTGGTAATATAATTAAGAATGTAATAAAAAGAAATAGGAAAAAAATAATAATGTTAGAAATTTCCTTTCTTCTGAGGGTTAAGGAGAATCAATTTCTTTAAAGTTCTTTGGAATGCCTCTGGATTTTATGGATTCTTTTTTTCACAGTCATACTTTTTACTAAAAAAAGATCTTCTTTTAATACACTAAAAAAACCCTACATTAAAACATTTGGACTTTTATCATTTTTTAAAATTTTTGCTCTTTAATTCGCAATTTATTATTTTAATTTTTTTAATCGTAAGCATCAATAATATGGGATAATCTTTTAATCAAATGGCATCAATAATAATCAAATTAAGTAGTAATTAAATTAATCGATTACCTGGTAATTCCAACTTGAAAATCTTACACTAATGTATTTACAAAAAAAATATAGTGATATGTGAAGTTTCAAAGGTTTATCACATCAGGGGAAAAGGATGAAATATTCCATTTATACAAACTGATAGTCCATAGACAAACATAACGTTAACAAAACATAGTTTTTATAAAACGCTTTTTTATTATTGTGCAGAGCAACAGATTTTTTTTCCATTTCTTAACTATTTTACTGCTTAATCATGAAATATATTGTTTCAAAATCTCACTATTGTGGAGCGTCACTGGAATGGAAACAATATTTTATTTAATTACTGGATCAAATAATAATTATATCTTTAAAAATCAAAATAGCATACTTTATTCTAAAGCATATTATTGAAAAAAATGAAGATAAGGAGAATATTGATTTGGGAATTCTACTAATTTTACAAACGGCAACCAAGTGAAGTGAAATAAAAATATTTAAATTAAAAAAGAAATGGATTTTCTAACTGGAAAAACAGTGCTTGTTAGGTATGCTTCTAGATGATGACTTAAATGTACTATAAACAGGGTAATACCGCATGCAGCATGTTCAATAGGATAAGGCGTTATAATAGTTTATCTGTCAAAGATAAGCATGCATCGTAAAATTCTAAAGTATTTAAAATAAGGCAGAAAGTTGGTTTCTGTTAACGAAATAACTTTGTTATTATTTTTCAGAACTTGATACTCTTTATACTTTTCTCAAAAGCGATTTTTTTTTTCGTTTGCTTTAAGTAAAAAGCAGTGTAAGGCCGGAACAGCATAGTTGGTGGGGTGTTGGATTCGCGTCCCTTGAGTTGTGAGATTGAACCCCACCGGCCGAAGACTCTCCGTGAGTGTGGTGGCTTGCTCACGTACGAATTTGGCTTGGTCCCAAAGTCCTCCATGTCGAGAGTAATATCACTGATGGTACTGGTTCAGAGGTGATCGCTCTCTGATTCAAGTCTAAATTACGATCTGTGGATGAGAGAAGGAAATGCATGAATGCAAGTCCGCCACGTAAAACGGGTTGCAGCTAAGACGTACTCTTGGCCCTAGATGGCGCTACTGTAAAACAAGAGAAGCTCTCCCGGCTTAAAATCACTGATTTCGACAGCGGGCTTGTCTATGACGTGCTATTAGAAACAACAACAATAAAAGGCAATGTTTTTACTTTGCTATTATAAAAAGCAACGTATCATTATCTTTAAAATTGACTGAATTTAGCTTCATTGAAAATTATTTAATACATTATATTAAATTAAAAATGAAGGAAACCAAGTACTGAAAATAAAGGCGATATGACAGAAGACAATATCATACGAATTCGGCTTAAACCCACAATGCATTTACGAATTTTCTGTTCTATCACATTTATGCATGAAATTTCTGTCATTTGAGAAAAATAAACATTTGAGTTGAGTTTGAAAATCATCATAAGTCCTTACAGATGAGTTTTTTTAAAGACGAATCTGCAGACGAATTTTTTTTTTCTTTTAAATGGAATTACGTCGATTCGTGCATACATGATAAACATAAAAAGAGCTGCGTCCAATCAAATTTATTTCAAATTTCCTCTGGTAACAGTGCTAACAACTTTTATTGATTGAAGTAACTATTTTTTTTCAATTCTCTTTAAAAATTTAGCTTCATTCTCAATAGGAATATCAATTAAATTGTATCATCTTTTATCAGTTTTAATAAATCGTCTAACTTTTAAAAACTGATTTTTGCTTATGATGAGAATCTTCCATTTCATTCACGTTACTAAAGTATTAATAAAAAGGCATTTCTTTAATTCACAATGCATTTAATTAGTTTTGTTTAAATTTTTAACATCTTATTATTTATTTTTACAAGTTCATTAATAACTGTACATAGAAGTGAGCTAGTTTGCATTAAAAGAATTTTGTCTAAAAGAGCCTATTTCACTGTTTGAATTGGTTTAAAATTCGTTTTGAAATTGCCATTCCATATAGACTTGGGATTGTAAAGTGGAAAGTAAGATGTTAATGATAGACACACTGGACTAATCACGATGTGGACATAGCTTTCGTTCACTTTGGGATTGCAATGCGATATATGAGGAATTATTTCAAACATTTATGAAAAAAATATTTCTGAAAGGAATTAAAAACTTACAAAGGCCATTTTTTATTTTACTTACTTAAATTTGTAATATATCAAGGAGACAAACCTTTTTAATGAGGAAAACAGAAAAAAAAACTGAAGTCAACCAAAATAAATCCTAATAGATCCAACAGATGAGAATTGAGCAGAGGATGAACGAATTTTAAACTCTCTCGGAGCTCATCTAATGAAGACCAGTGTTTGTTGCTTATTTTAAATATTAAATAAAAAGATTTTACCTTTATTTTAAATTATTATTTAATTTTTAAAATAATATTTTTTTTCTTCTTTCTCATTGAATCGATTTCAAAGATAAAGGTATGAAGTTTTCTGTCATGATCAAATTGCATTCAAAGAAATTTTTTTTTCAAATTCATGAAAATTCAATAAAAATATCGAAAGCAATGTTTAAATGTAAAATGATTCGTTAAAGGAAAAAACTGTATTTCAAAATGAATAGCAGAACTAAATTCAGTTATATAAATTAACTAACTATTTTGTTTTGAATACTTTTGCAATTATAGTAACTACTTACCTCTTATATGCAAAATTCTAAAGCATTTTGTAACTCTTTTTGGGGCTCTTTGTATAGTTGTGAGGTTTTTTTAAACAGCTGTTAAAACGAAAGACATCTATGACTACAGTTATGATTAAATAACAACAGAACTTCCAGTCTGTCTTCTTGACTGTGTGACAAAAATTATTTAAGAAGGAAACAAAGGGAAGCTAATTTTTCGTTAAAATAAATCCACTCTAATGCCGACTCAAGCGTGATTTAGTTCAGCAGTAACTAATTAGGAAATTTGTAAAACGGCTGTGCGCTTACTTAAGGCATTTTAATAAAATGTTTTTTTTTCCGATTCCAGACTTCATTTCAGTCTTTGAGGGGATTAATGATACATTGGATTAGAAATTAAATGACATGAATGCCACTGAGCTCACAAGTTCTTTTTATGGTTTCATATTTTAAATGAATGGAACAGAAAAAATATTCATTAGGAGAAGCATTCTTTGTTTCTTTTTCTATTATTATTACTTTCTTTTTCTTTTCTGTTATCGCTGCTTTAAAAAAAATGGTATTCATTGATTTTAATTCCTACAATGATTTTTTTCTTCCTCTTAGGATTCCTCCCAGGTTGTTAAAATAGTTTGTTTTTTGTTTTGTTTTTAAATAAAATCAGTTTTTTTTTTTTTCATAGTCCTACATTTTTTTTATAAGTAAGTAGTAATACCGAGCCAAAAAAAGCATTGAATACAATTTTGTTTGCTTCAAATTTTTTTCTTTCTTTTATTTACTATATACCTATACTGGAATAAAATATCGTTTTAAGAGGCTTTAAGGAATAGAAAGAGAATGCACTGAGATATTGACTAAGAAGAATATAAAAAGTAAATCTTTTCTTGGGAAAAAACAATGTTTCTGACTGTCATTTATTGCCTTTTTGTGCTCATTTAATATACTTGAATGTGAGCAGTCATTTATCACATTGATTTAATAAGAATACTTTTATCTCTATCTCTACGAATAATAAAATCGAATGTGTCTCCCATCTAAAATAGAGTTTTCAGATATGTCCATTTGTACATTGAAACTCAAAAACATGCACTCTGGAGCAATTTTCAAAATTTTATTTATAATTTTAATTCATAAATAAATGATTGAAATATTATCATATTTGGGAGTATTTTTCAAATATTCCAGCACAAAATTAATTCACATCACTAATTTATATTAAGGTTCAATAAATTATTTTATCAATATTATTTCATTCATTTTCGATTAATTTTTTTGCATACATTGAAAAATATATCATGTAAAATTCGAAAAATAACACTTTTTATTGTTGCAATAAAATTTAGACAGTTTATATTGCTTACATATAGATTTAATCATGTGCGCATTTTGTTCTTTGTTAAAAGTTGTGGAATATCAAAGGGTTGTGCAAGGCGGGGGGGGTTCCCCTTTATTGCTTGAAATGTCATAATAAATGTTATTTTCTTTTTCAATTCATCAAACATATTGTTATAAAAAAAATTTCAATATTAAGAAACTTGGGATAGCAGGATGGTTACTGATCTTTATTCATTCTTAACCTCTCGGTTTACTCCAATTAATTTACGATTGCCCGTAAATGAGTAAAGGATTTTATTGTCGGAATGAATTGAATATTTTACATAAGAAATATGAAGCTGTCACTGACAGCGACCATTAGATGTTAAAAATACTTCATATAATTCAACTTCAATGGGCTGGTTCATGTACAGAGGGAACAGAATAGTGCAAGGCTTTTAAAATAACAAGTTTCCATTATCTATCTCAATCTGAAATTTAGAAATACCTTGTTAAATAAATCACGAATATCAAATGATGCATAAGTGTTTCAATTAAAATTCAACATCATTAATACCCCTAGTGAAAAATCTGGTCATCCGAGAGAGATTAATAATACAATAAAAAGATTCAGTCTCTAAATAAATGGCCCTATATGATTGGAAGAAATTTTTTACAAAGATATTTTGAAACCGAAATGTTGACTTCACACTTTTTTTTTACCATATTTTGTATTTTTCTCTTTGTAAATGTTTCATTTCATTGCATACTTTTTCATTCTCTTTTCTCCTTCCAGAGTTGATTGCTTTCCCCCTTGACACTCGGATCTCTTCTCTCGGAATTTTGGATATTTATCGATTTTTTTTTATTTTGACTGTTAAAACTATCTATAATGTGGAAAGAAGATGTAGATTAATTCTTTTGCAGAAATTCAACAAAACAATTAGATATATTTATTTTTCGGTGCAATAAATGAGTCCTTGTTCAGATGTATAATGAAGCATTGAATAACTTTTCTGAGAGCAAATGATTCAAAATTCAAAATATTTTCAATATTTTGAATTTTTTTTCAAAAATATTTTCAATTTTTCGCATTATTAATTTTTTGCCACTTGACTTTATAGTTAGTTATATTATAAAAAAATAACTAACTAATTTTTTCTTACATTTAATTTTTCTTTAATTATCGAATAGAAAGTTTATCTTAAATTTTTTTAGAGAATGCAAAATGTCAGTAAAGGAAAACAATCATTCATTGCCAAATCATTATTATTTGCTCCATTTTTGGCAATGGGATTTCTATTATCGCATCCGTTTTGAATACCATATTTGAATGCTTATTGCTTGTTTTATTTCAAAGCAATAGCAGTGATCTTGCTAATATTGTTGGTCAAAGACATACGTTGTTAGCAATTTTTGAACTTTTAAATTCTGCAGGATCATCATGTTATGATTGTTTACTGATTACTTTGAATTATTTACTTGAATCTATTTTTCTGTTACTTTTTGGATTAAAGAAATGTTCTTTTTTGACATGAGATAGTGTGTTGATTCCTTAGTAATAATATACCAAATAAGCAAATCACAATAATTATTTATCTCCCTGTTTCTAGGATTGTTCAAAATCTTAATTTTTGAATCAAAATATTTTCTTCGTAATCTAAAATCAAGTTTTTCCCTTATAAAATAATTCTGTAAGGAAGCAGTACAACAAATTGTAATTATAAGATCAGCCTTCTTTACTCAAAATAATGTCTTTAAAAATAGAAGCAATGCGAAAAAAAAACTTTCGTTTTTCTAAGAAGTTCACAATAATACTGAAATTTCTATTATGCTTTTAGTATTCAATTTTAATCGTATAAATTACTCTAAATTCCTTACAGATGTTTATAAGGGGAAAGGAATGAAATACAGATTATTATGTCTAAGCAAGTTTTAATTCCGAAACATTCCTTAAATAAGACTAAAAAATTATTCTTAAAAATATTTTTGCAATTCTATTTGCATAAACTAATGCTGATTTATGATGCGTTTGCGTTTACTTAAATGTGTGTCCAAATCTAAAACAGAAATTTCATTTTGAGAAAAAAAAGAGAAATTCAGACTTATCAATTATTTTATTTTTGTAGTAAAATTTACAAACAGAAATTGCGAAGATAGAAATAATGAAGAATGCAGATGGCAATGGAGCATTTGCATCAAACCGCACCGCATTCAATGCTAATTCTTCGCATATTTAAATAAAAGTCTAATCAATGTTTCTGAGTTTTATGTTTACCTTTAATTAAAACGGAACATTCTCCTCTCATTTTATTTAAGTTATAAAAATATAGGCAAAAAGTTAATCTCACTAGAGATTGAATTGAACATATTTTCCTTTTTTTATTCAAAATGCGGGAGATATTTTTTTCTCATTTTACAAAGCATAATGTTCGTTTCAATTTTCACGTCATTTTGAAAGATCCGACGATTGCAAAATAGAGTCATTCATTTTGGCGAAATTTTGCAATGGAACTGTAATTGGTTTCAATACAATATTGTAAATATAGCAGGATTTCATGCAGTTCATTTCTAATTATTAGCAGTCTGATTGTTAATGTATTTTGTACGTAAATAATTAATATTCGGAATAACAAATATATTATAAGGAGAGATATATTTGAATTATCAGCAATTCCATTTCTTCCTCTTTAGCATCTAATATAACTCTAAAGAATCTCATATTTACAGTATGAAAATTTCTTATCTTTGTAGACAAGCAGTTGAGCATAATTATTTATTCGATTGTAGGTACTCATTAAGAAATGGATTTTTAAAATTTTAATTAAAAATGATTAAAAATCCCGATTATCTTGTAGCACAAAAATTATTGTTACATCACTTTAAAGTTGAAAAAAATAAGATTTTTTAGTGATACAAATTTTACTGTTACCCAATTTTATGAAATTTTTAAAAATATTTTAAGCATATTTAAATCAAAATACTTTCCCTTAGTTTGGTTGCTGCAAAACCCTCATTCTGACGGTATTAAAAACATTTTTTCGTGCGCACGTCATTTATTCAACATTATTTGTTAAATTTCTTTTAATTTTTTTAAACATTTTCTTAGCTAATTTTAATACACTGACAGATTATAAAGAAAAATAAGATGATTAATAAAAAATTTTGATCTAAATATAGTCATAAGGAAATATCTAATGCATGTAATTTAAATATCTATATTTCGGAAAAAAAGTTCTAAATTAGTTCCGAGAAAGGGTAAGTTTTAAGAAATTTCTTTTTCCACTTAAAATCGTAATAAAGAAAATGAACAAATTTTATTTTTCAGTCTTCTTTCCTGGTTAAACTTACATTAATATTGAAACGTTTTTTGGTTTAATTTTCTTATACTTTCCTAATTTTATAGTCTTAATTTAATTGAAGTTTTGAGAATATTAATAGAAAGTATTAATATTCTTGTACCTTTTTAATTTTATTCGAACCACTTAAAAGATATATTTTAATCCTACATTATACTGGATTTCTTTATTTTTATATAATCATATTCTTTTAAACACTGAATTATTTGAATTTTTCTAACCTTAAAAATTAGACACTTTCAGCGTAAAAAATGCTTTGCATTTAAGAAAATTGTTCACAAAAATTAACTCGGTGAAAATTCTATCAATGTAAATTAAATCGAATCTCAACTTTAAAGATAAATAAAAATATAAAACGGATTTTTTTAACAGAACATGGAATGCAAATATAAAATGCTACACATGGTTACAGACTAAACATTTTCAATGAAAGATCAAGTAAAAGCAGACGAATGCCAGACAAAATTTCCTTTATACATTTGATGGAACACAAATTCAGCAAAGAACAGGGAGTCAACTTCGTGAATACGTGTCTCGCTTCAGACAATAGTACTTTGTATTCGTAATTAAGTACTCCAAAAGTACTCTCACTTCTTATTTGCTATTAGAGTAACAGCCCTGCTGTGCATGAGACGTAATGTTGTGCAGTTTTAAATTTGCGTTATATTAAATCTTCGTCGCACAACTATTTATTTGTCTTTTTCTATTTTATAAATTTCCGGCAAAAATATTACTTTCTAATCCCGTATTCTAAGGCAGAATAGATTTTTTCATCTATGATTCACGCTGTCTCACATTTTCTAAACTATCTTTTGAAACACACTATTTAATTTTCTGGAACAAGTACAAAATATATTAGAACTATATTTAAGGCTATAATTGCACATTAAATAAGAATAAATATGATGTCATAAAACATTCATATTGTAAAAATCTTTATATTAACACATATTTAACACAGATAATTTTTGCTTAGTATCCCTTTTAATTATGATAATTGGTTACTACTAGAACTAATTAACTATTTAATGGCACAAACAGTTTATATTTATCAAAGAAGCTAATATTAATCAATAATATAAATCAAGAAGATATCAAGAAGATCTGCCGTCGATATGAATTCCTCCTAAACGGTGAATGGTAGCGACATGAAATTTGCATTGGTATGCATCTCGAGATCAACTATGTGCTATTTTCAGCTTTCAAGATTAATTCGCCTCTATATTAATTAAATACCGAAAATAAAGATATTTACGTGAGTACGTGAATGGAAAATTGCAGCAGAAATTGCTTCCCCAGGGGGTATGCTGTAAGGTTATGCTGTAAGGGGCATGCTGTAGGGTTTACTGATTGAATGTACATCCTGCAAGAGGGGTGGAACAATGGTTGGGGACAAAAATCAGTACTATAACCTCAATTTCTAAATAACTGTCATGACCACGGCCGTTTCTCCTTTCCCTGGGAGTTAAGAATAAAAAATTTCTGGTTTGAAAGACAATTTCTGTAATCAAATAAGAAAATTCCAATGTATAAGTCTGTACACAAACATAATATATAACATGATAAATTTTGTATTCAGTATCATAAAAACATAATATATAACATGATAAATTTTGTATTCAGTATCATAATTTTCTGATAATATTCAACAAAATTCGTTTGAACAAGTTACGAAGTAATGTCAATGCCATGTTTACTCACAGCACCAGTTATATCAGGAAATTAGGAACCTTAAGTTCAAGAACTCCGTAACACATCCCTTAAACCGATTGAACAAGTAATACAAAAAACAAAAACAAAAACGCACGCACATATATGAGCCTTAGTTCAAGTCGTCGCATATTCTCAAATTCTAATATTCAAATTCCAAAATTAAATAATTTCACCAAATTCCCATCCATTTCTTTCACTTTTTTTTAATCGGTGAAATAATATATACGATGTTATAATATTGAAACAAACCTTTTTTTATATATATAAAATAAACTACTTTCTATTGAAAAAATTAAAGATAAAAACAAAAAAAAATACTCTTAACCTTTATTGCTATGGAATTTCAAAGGACTGTAATTAGTATTCCGAATCTTCTTCGTTCGTCTTTTCACTTTAGTCCTTGACATCCGTCTGAGACAAGAAATCCCCTTACCTTAAACCTACAGGGGGCTATTGATCTGCTTCAGGATGATGGGGTGTCTCTCAAGACAGGCCCCTGTCAGCACGGAAAAGATACAGATCGCAATTATGGTTTTTCTCCTGGGAGGACCGAGGGAAATTAGAGGAGCACTCAACCTATCACTTAACGATGTTGTCGGAAGAGGAACTGGACTAGGAAAGCAGAAGTTGAGAAATAGAAGAATTTCTAAGTCACCAACGTACTGAATCTTGTTTGAGTAATAAAAGGAGTTAAACAAACTTGGTCTCATAATAAAATTCAATTTAGTAGGAAGATAGATTTATCAAATTATTATCTAAAAGAAAAAAGATATTATTAAACATTATCAAAATAATATAAACAATATTAGGGGGACAGTGAACTTTGAAAAAATTAAAAGTAGACGAAAATTTATTTCCCTTGTTTCATCACCAAAATATATGTTTATATTCAACTAAAATAATGTTATAAAATTATTGTTCAATAAAATAAACATTTGTATGGTCAAAAAAGTACGTTTTTATGACTTTTCTCAAAAAAGTATTATAATTAGATTTAAATATCTTTTAAATGTTTCTGAGATCTTAATTTTTGAAGAAATTAAATAGAATTGATAATAAAGAAGATTTCGCATGAACATTAAAGAAAAATAAGATAATCGTTTTACATTTCGAGATTTTTTTTGATAGTTTAAAGTCAGTTCAGAAAAACATAAAACTTATATAAAAATTCAGTAAATATAAAAATATTTCCAAAAACTTAGCATTTAATTGTCATTACAAAATCATACACAGTTTTGTTCCAAATAAATTTATGTTAGATAATAAATAAAAAATAATATTTTTTAAAAAAATTAAAAACTAAGATGTATGGAATATTTTAAAATTTTTAAAAATTATATGTCTTTTAATTTTTTTTAAAAATAACATATTTTATTTTATGAAATTTTTTAAAGAAAATTCAAGTATTTATATTTTAATACATATATATTTAAAATTTCATAACTCGAACTGAATAATTTGCTAAAATGTCCTCAGTCCCGTTAACAAACTTAAATGTTTTTTAATGCCTAATTTTTTAAAAAAATGGGCATTTCTTTCTAACACTTTGTATCTATTTGAATTAACAATAGAGCATTAAAAACCTTAAAAAATTTTATCTCCATTCTTTAACTTTACGAAAACAAGGCGATACCGGTTGAGTTTATTATTTAAAAACCATATGCTTTGAAATGTCAAAATTAGCTCATAAGATAAAATTAATACGTTTTTTTAATCTCAATAATCAAATGAACAGGACCTTTTTATATATTTGAAATAAGAAATATGGTAGTATTTTTATGAACATTGTTTTCTGCATTAATTTCTCGTCATGATAACAGCATGTAAAAGACTGCATAGTCTACAGAATATTATATGCTAGGTTAATTGAAGCCTTTTATTTCCTTGGGTTCACAGCACACGGACACATCACATCACAGGAATACTTATAAGAAATACATAAAAGAAATTTTCACACAAAACAAACATACATACGCACAAAAAGCTAATGGAGGGAATCACTTACGTCAACGCCACACCAGGTGACACTAGCAGTTCAGTTAAAGTTAAAGTCAAGGGAAATCTCTCTCTCTCTTTCTCTCTGTGTGTGTGTGTGTGTGTTGTGTGTGTGTGTGTTGTGTGTGTGTGTGTGTGTGTGTGAGTGTGTG
>JAPMOR010103252.1:60009-80393 GCA_026543865.1 Argiope aurantia
TTTAAATATCTTATAATGTTGCATATGTTTTAATTTTTTAAGAAATTACTTTAAAATTGAAAACTAAGATATCGATTATGCACTAAAAGAAAAAAAGTGTATGTATTTTATGTTTCAAGTGTTTTAGATTGTCAAACATTAATTTTATTTTAGAAAAAAATGAAATTCTTATGATAAATCAATGCATGCGCATAAAAATATGCCTGAAAATTAACTTTCAAATGGGATAGTTTTTTCCAAATAAGTTCGTACAGGATAATGTGGAAAAATAATGGAAAAAATTAAAAATTCAGTTCCTAGGAATATTTTGAAAACTGAAATTTTTAGCTTTTTTAAAAATAACATGCTTCATTTTTAATAAAATTGGACAGATTTATTTTTCAATATTGTTACGGATCACCGGTGTCGCTTGTAGTGGATGTATGGTTTAATAATGAAATCAGCGGGCCTCAGTAGAAAACAACCACAACGTTTATTAAACACAGAGACGCAGATGGCGAATGCAAAGACGACAACTATATAAAGCCAAGGAATACACACAGGACAGCACACAGCAGCACTCAACAACAAACAGTAGCCCACAAGTAGTAATCGACCACAGTACACGAAGCGTCCAGGCAGAATCCAGCAGGAGAGGGAATCCTCGGAGTTGCACTCTACGGTCTCTCCAAACGGCCGAAGTTCTCACTGTCTCCTCGCTTTAGATGTATCCAACTGCCGACTCACTATCACATGACTGGCTACTCCACACACAACTTGATGCTGCTTCTACAATGGGCAACAGTACTCGTCACACAGCCCTGTTCAAGAATATCCTGGGCTCCACACATTCAACTCCGCCACTGCTTCGCTATCCTCTCAAAGGCTCATTGTTTATCAACGATTCCAATCTGGTTCCTTGCAGCTTGAGACTGTCGTCCTTTTATAGTTCCCGGGAGGCGGGCCGAGAACCTTCTGGGCGTATCTTAGTTCCTATTAGACGGATCGTTAAAATTTCCAGCATTATCTATTTTATCTCCAAAATGGGCAAAATCGTCACCAAGTCGCCAAATGGTGGCCAAGCTATGGAAACACTGGTTCAGCACCCGAACAGCATCCAATACAGATGATTGTAAATCAGTTTTCCGGTGATAGAACTAACCGTGTTGGGAAGCAGTATTACTGGTTTGTTACAATATATATGCATAAAAAATTAAGTGATTCTAAATGAATAATTCCTAATAAGGCCTATTATATACACCATCTCCTGAAGATATACCACAGTCACATGATACTTTTATCCGCACATCATCTGACATCATGCTGTTTTGTGCTAGGTACGTACTAGGTAAAAAAAGGTTTGTACTACTAGATTCTTTTATATACATATGTTCTTTTTAGTTCTTCAACATTTTTAATAGTTTTCCAAATTATTTTGGTGCTACGTAATTTTAAACAAATCTGGTGAAAGCGCATTTCAAATTATGTAAATTTGATTCGAAAATGTTGTAAAATGAACTTTTAATTGTAAAAATTTGGGTGCAGAAAATTTGGATTAAAAATTTTGTTTTCCATATTATTTTTTTTAAATTTTTCATAAGTACTTACGACAATGAAAAATTTTGTTGTAACATTTTTTTTAAAATGGCAGAGGTTCGAGTCACTGATCGGAACAATATTGCATATTAAAGTTTTAGACTTGAATCGTATATCACCTCTTTCTTTTGATTGTTTCAGTCATTCTGCACGTAAAAAATGAATATCATTGCAAATAAAACCTTATCATATTAAAAAATAACATTTCAAGGACACAACACACGAAAACAATAATAGGACACGCAATCAATACAAACATTTAAGGAAAAGTACAAATCTCGGGGGTAAACATCCTGATTTCGTCTATGACTCAGAGCGGAGACTGAAGTTTTATCGAGCGGCCGCTAGGTGGCAAGCTGGAAAAGTTTCCGGTTATAAAACCAATTTTAACGAAATAAAATAATTTCATCGAAATTTTATGACCATGGAAGAATCTCAATTTTTATGAAGTTTTTATATATGTATTGAATTTCCAAACGGGAATGCATATGTACCCATTTCCAAAGCTAGTGCTATTGATGTAAAAAGACAAGAGTTAGTATTGTTACAGAACAAAATTAATTCCTCTGAAAATCGATGGGTTCGCCTGTAGTGAGTGTATGGTGTAACACAGTCAGCAACAGGCCTCAATAACAAATAACACCGCTTATTAACACGAAGACCCGAATATATGGACAACAAATACACTGCCGAAACGAACACGAGAAATACACAGCATCAGAACAAACAGCAGCCCATAAGTAGTAATAGATAAAAAACAACAATCACAGCACACAAAGCGGCCAGACAAAACTCAGCAATAGGAGGCAATCTACGTAACTACTCTCTACGGTCTCTCCAAACGCCTGCTATTCTCCACTGTCTCCTCGCTTTAGCTGCACTCAACTAACGACACACTACTATACGACTGGCTACTCCACACACGGCTACTACTCCACACACGACTACTTCTCCACACACGGCTGGCTACTCCACACTCAATAATAAACTGTAAGATTTGGAGCGCAGCTCAATTCACCAAACACTTGATCACTTGAGCTGCATTCAACTCATTCAATTCGCTGGATTGGTCTAACTAATTCTCCGTTGACTCACTATACGACTTTATACGACTGACTTCGACTTGGACAGTTGGCCTTTTATAGCTTCTGGAACAAGGCGTAGAAGGTTCTCAAACAATCAAGCTTAACTCGCCTCCTGTTGGTCCTATCGTCAAAAATTAAAGAAGATTCCAGTATCATCCATTTTGTCGCCAAATGGTAGCCAAGCCAGGTGGTCATCGATCCAATATCTGATCAGAATCCAATAAAGCTTCTGCCCTCGGGTTATCAGGGGTTTTTAACCTCAGAAACTGCTGCACCACCTTTCCGCAGTAACGCGGATACGACATCATCATCATCAATTCAATAGAGCTGATCGTAAAGTGATATTTCCTGCGATGAAACTAACTGTGCTGGGAATCAAGTTACAGATTTGTAACAATGTAATTTAGTTCAGTTTATTGGTAAGCATTCGTCTGTTGTATATTCAAAATCATTTTGGGCCTTTCATTTTATTCGATCAAATCAGTTGAAAGTTATTATTCCATATTTTTTTTTACTTGCAAGTAAAAGTTGCATAATGATTACTTATGATTACAATTTTAAAAAATTCAAGTGGTCCACTATGATTTGTTGCTGTTCTCTTTTAAAAGAGTGGAAATTACCACTTCGAAAGACTCCGTAAACGCTCTTCATTCTTTGAAGAACTTTTCACTAAATATATTCGTTATTTATTCCACAAAACGAAGGAAAAAAATATTCCTCTCCTAGCAATACGAGTAAAAAGAACCGAACAGAAAAGTGGTTTCCTTTCAAATTCGAATTCGGAATATTTAGAGCGTAACTTTTATTTTGATGAATAGGAAGTTCTTAATCTCAAAATCGTTCACGCATGTCAACCTTCAATAAATCTGAGATTTTCGGAAAGAGTGAGATATTTATTTGCAACCCAAACAATAAAGATATCGTCTGATGCTTTTTTTTCAGAATCTCAAGATTGTTCTTTTTATTTGTACCCGCAAAAACGAATAAATTGTCGAAAATAGTTTCGCAGATCCGGCAAATATTAAGCTTCGAGTTTAAGTTGAAGGGTAAATCAACTGTCAGTTTGAAATCGGAGCAACTTTGATTTTTTTTAAATGTAGCTCCCGTGATGCTTAAGAAATAAAATCTTTGTTTACTTTGAATCTAACAAAGTCTTTTCTGATTGAAGAAAAATGTCCTACTCTGCAAGATTTTTTTAGGGATTATGTCCGATGCTCTAAGAAAATAAAAATATGATTATATAGATGAAACTCAGTTTTGTTTTGCTTTAGTGTCCTGTCATTCATGAAATGAAATATTAAGCAAGTTTAAAAGAAACGGGATATACTTATTGCTATTTGAAAACCCGAAATACCTTTGGGAATGAGATAAAAAAAATGCCAGATACATGTTTTTATAACATACAGTGGCTCAATTAATTGAGAGTATACCTTACTTTTACTTCATAAATCCAACTTTCATTATAAATAACACATTAACGAAAAGTACAAACATGTTTTTATTTTTACACATAACAAATGGTTTAATTTAAAGTAAAAACAAATAGCAATCAACGAAAAATTTCAAAATTGAAAAGTTTGAGAAACATTTTAAATAAAAAAAATACTGATTTTTATCTCAATAAATTGAGAATACACCAATGAAATTTTTGTAATATCTCGTATAGGAAGAAAGTGTCAGTATTTAGTTGCATGTACTTTGGCTTTTATTATGACCTTTAAACGTCGTGGTACCGATTAGACCAATTTTTGGTGGTATTTGAAGATATTTTATCCCATTCTTTTTGGAACACTTGTTTTAAATGGGTTTTATTTCTAATCTTGTGTTTTTGGACCACTGCTTCGAATGTGGCCCACGAATATTCAATGGCATTGATGTCGGGGTACTGTGGAGATGTGTGTAACTGTTGTTTACAATGAAAAAGACAACACATTTTAACGTTATGTGCAGTATGTTTGAGGTCGTTGCCCTGCAGAAAAATGAAATTTCAATCTAAGCCCAAATTTTTAGAACTTTCATTTAGATTGCTGCGACCATATGGTTCATCCATTTATTCAAAATCATCCATTTATTAGAAATTTATTCAAAAAGTTATACATCTTTAATTTAGAAGAATATTATTGAATATTATTCCTTCTGTATATTAAATGAAAAGTTCTTGTTGTTTTTAAAAAAATAACTTTGTAAATTTAGAGTTGAAATGGGAAAAATATATTAAATAAACTTTAAAAGAAAATTGTGGAAAAATTTATCGACTATTTTCCTTCAGTACATTAAATCTGGACTTAAATTTAAAAAATAAAACTATTAAATGGAGAATTGAAATGGGAAAAAATATTAAATAAATTTCAAAAGAATATTGTGAAAAAATTAAGAGGTCATTTTTCTTTAGTACATTAAATCAGAATTTAAATTCTTAAAAAACTTTTGGATTTAGAGTAGAAATGGAGAAAAGTATTAAATAATTTTTTAAAACAGGTAGAAAAATTAATCCGTCATTTTCTTTCAGTATATTGAATTAGAATTTCATTTTTTAATTTTTTTTAATTAAGAGTTGAAATGGAAAAAAATGTTGAATAAATTTCAAAAGAATATTGTGGAAAAATTAATCCTCCATTTTCCTTCAGTGCATTAAACCAGGACTTAATTTTTAAAAAACTTTAAAATTTAGAGTTAAAATGGTTTGTATCACAGATTTATTTAATGGAAAACTAGATTCAAAAAACTAAAGAAAGCATATGTAAAAATCTATGTAAAAGCATATGTAAAAGAATAGCATATGTAAAAGAAAATTAATAGTTATTGACTCAATAATAACATCCAAACAGTTTTGTTGAGAATTTTTTATTACTTTTTATACAAGAAATCCTGGTTTTCTTTCTATAATGCACGTGCTATGATATACTAATGTCAGAAACATCTTAATTTTTATTTATTTAGATTAAAAAATAAATAATAATATTAAGGCTGCTGCAATTTGAAAATATAATTATTTCAAATAATAAGGGGTTAAATTTAATTTTAAGTATACCAAATTATGTTACATTAACAAATAATAATTGCCAGATCGACACGTACAAGAACATAATGTGTGACGTAATGTTAGAAGGTCCCTAAGAAATTCAGCGTCAAGAATCTCGATAAGCTTAATTTGCCTCTGATTACCGATTATTTAATCAAACTAATTATTTTATCTGGCATGATTAACCTTGCTAACTAGGAAGTAAAGATAATAAATCTGAATTCTTTGAAAGAAAGAAATAAGCAAGGAATTCCCTCTCTCCATTTTGATAAGTATGCTGAAATTACTTACGAAATGCAATTAATAACCTTTAGTTTTTTTCCCGGAAATTTCTTTTGGGGGCATATGAATCTTTTGTCATATAAAAAGCACTCGAAGTTCTGTACGAATTAACGAAAATCGATTTATCGGAAAATATGCATGAATCGAATGAGCGTAAAAGCAATTAATTTCGAAAAAGGAAAGTAACATAAAAATACGGTGGATTATCCTTCCGTTCTATTTATTCAACTATTCTCTCGATTTAATCTCAAGTTTTGTGAAGATCAAATACTTCTTCATTCTTGCTCGATACTAACTTTATTGTTTTTGGAAATTGTCTGGTGTATAATTTTGGCTTCAGGCCAATGAAACAAGGCGGAATTTTAATTTCCTTTTCGTTTAAAGCATCTGTTCTCATTTTTAAAAAAATTAAGCGTTGAATTTTTTTTAGTTGTGTATTTTTTATTTATTTCATTATTTATTTTGCTTTTA
Organism: Argiope aurantia; assembly: GCA_026543865.1. Lineage (NCBI taxonomy): Eukaryota > Metazoa > Arthropoda > Arachnida > Araneae > Araneidae > Argiope > Argiope aurantia. The sequence goes on from JAPMOR010103252.1 coordinate 66,445, forward strand.
ATAATCCATCACTCCAAGGAGTTTTTAAATTCTATTTTTAATTGATATTCATTTTTTAAAATGGGATATTTTCGTAATAAGTTCGTTTAAAATTAAATATTTTCTTTAGAAAGCTATAAAAGTTTGTCTAGGATAAAATAATGGGATAGAAATTCATCTTGAGCGAATAAAAGTTTTTGAGTGGAAAATACTTGATTTTATTTTCCTTGATCTACATCAAACAGGTGTTTATCCCCCACCAAATGGCGTTGATAGGACATGCATAGTTCTAAGCCTTCGAAACGACACATGAAACATACTGAAAGAATATGAAATGAGTTATCGTATCGCCTTCATATCGTTCGTATTTTTGAGGTGTTTATAATGAGCATTTATAACAGTGTTAAATTTAAATTTTCATTTCTTATTTGCAATACTCTCTCAAAATTGGGATTTTCATTTATAATCACCCTGTAGAATATCTTCTAAAACTTATGATAGTTAAGACATATCCATAGAAAAGTTTTCTGTTCTGGACTCCATTCCAATACTCTCGGCAAGCAAGATCAGCACAAACAATTCCAAATTCGAATAATGGGAGTAAAAATGAAGTTAAGATAAAAATGGTATTTTCTCTTATCCTCGAGCCACCGACGAAGAGGGAAATTAGCTTTATTTATAACAAAATAACAATTCTTTCGATTGAAGGGCTCTTGCAATTGTGATAGTTCGAGGCTATCAAAGGGAGGGAATTTTCAAGGCCCGAAAGCGAGTAGCGCATCTTTTCTTTTCGCGCAAAATTCAATCGATCGCGTCACAGAAAGCGAATGTTTTCAGGTCGAGTAAACTTTCCTATACGTCCCGAGTTAGATGACTCGGAAGAGAGAAAAATTTCGGGTGCACCGGTTTATGCATCGAAAACAGCCGACATTCCATCGATTTCCGAAGGAGTTGCTTTTCGGATGTACTCGGGTGTTATCGGAACAGAGTTGCGACTGTTCATTTGAATGAAATTTTCCAAACTCCAAATTTTCGCCAAATATTGTTGACATTTATTAAGAACCCTATTAGCGTAAAATGTCGAACAATATTGTTACAATATCTACTCGATGCTGATTACTTTAAGAATATCGTACAACATCGTGGAGATATCGTATAATATCTTTGCCTAATAGCAAAGAGATCTCAATTTTTTTTAGATTTAGACTATTCCAAAATCAAGTCAGCAGTAACACCCAGAATCTGCTTTTGCAATCAAAATAAATATATAATAATGATAAACGTCTTATGATCATTGTATATAAATTGCATTCCCATCGCTTTAAGTGGTTATAAAATATATTTAGAATTTATAAAAAAAAGTATAAATAATTTATAAAGTATAAATAATTAAGTAAAGAGTATCAAGAATATTTGTTATTTTATATTTTACTATATTAAATGACAGAAAATACAGAAATAATGTTTTATCAGCTGCCTGAAGGAAACTGATGGAATTAAAACAATGGAAGATTTCAGCTTATATAAAACTAACAATTTACAGTGACCTCGTGACAGAGTTCTTGCTTCATGATCAGAACAAAGGGCACTGTCTTGAGAAAAAAAAAATTTTCTTTCTACTAAAACTTATTTGTATGTATGAGAATAGCGCACATTGATTCCGTAAAAATTCGAATACCACTGAACTGAGGTGAGGCGAAAACATGCACAAAAGATCCATTAACTGTTTTCAGTTTTGTCATCTTACCATGATTCAAAATTAGAAATATCCGTGTTAACATAATCCTTATATAGCTTTATATTGGACTGAACTGATCTTTATTATGTGAAAGTTGTTTTTTATTTACCTACTAGAAGGAACCACCTCCCACCAAAGACAACGCAGAAGATGCCACTTTGGTTGAATGATTGAAACATCGTTGTCAGTTCAGAAACATCCCAAATACAGTGGAATGACATTGGACAAACCGACTGAAACATTCAATGAGCGGATCATTGGAAGTGTGTCGCTGCGATTATGCTGAAAGGATTTGATGTGAATGGGATAAGGCAGCAGGTTAGAAATTGCAGTGTTTTTATATTCACAGCATATTATCAAAACTCATACCTTATTAGGGCAGCAGAGACATTTATGAGGTTAAAAAAAACATGATCTGAAAGAATGGATCTTGAAAAAGATTTAAAAAATCATTAAACGCGTTGAATTAAATATCTAAGATTTTTAAATTATTAACTCTTTACAGAAATGTGATTACATCATTTTTCTGTATTGGTTTGTATTCCAAATTTACTCACAATTTTTAATTCATTTACTTTTTTATTTTGTATTCTGTATTATTTTGTGCAGCATTCCAGATCTTCCATCGATAAAAATGTTATAACATGAGTTAAGTAAGGATATTAACAATAAATTGTAGGAAGTTACATATTTTTAAATGTTATAATAATCGTATAAAAACAAGACTAAACCAGTGGCAATGGTCTTCCCAAAACTTTCTTGCACACACTCTAATAAACTTGTCATGCCAGAGAAAGCTTTACATGACAGTGGCGTACAATAATTACGAAATATTAACTTTGGAGCGAATTTAGCATTTTCATTGAATTTATCGTGTCATCCTTGGCGAGTTGTTTAGCTATTAATCTCTGGCATGAATTAATGGTATTAGAAAATTTAATTTGTTGCTTAGATACCTTCTTACCAACCTAATGAAACAAACATTTGACAGAAAACTGCACTTATAGTTATAAAATTCCATACCAAACTTGATATATTTAAATCATTGCGTTTTTTAATTATCGCGTTTACATGTTTCTGAAAGTGCAAAAAGATAGTCAACCCTTTGTTGCCTTTGGTTCAAACTTTAACAGATGTCTACACTATAGATGTTAAATCTTCGTATCGAATCTTATCTATCTAGCTCTCTTAGTTTTGTAATTTTCATGTTAAATTATATTCGAACAGCCAGACAGACGGACTTCCTCTGAACAAATTTTACTCAAAATTTGATAGAAAGCTGCAAATTTGGTGTAAAGACAGTAAACAAATTTCAACCGTCTAGGTAAGAGCATTTTTGAATTTTCTTTGTCACAGGCAGACATTTTATAAAATAGTTTTTTTTTTTTAACTCATGGCGGTCTAAAAAGTGAATATTCGTCAATATCTCGAGTTCGAATTTTTTGACGATTACAGTACTTTCTTTATACTACATACAAAAAAATAAAAACAGGAAATGGCTTATTGTTTACATGATTTTCATGATAATCATTCCCAAATTTTCGTCTAGGCAAGCAAGGCAACTGCCTCTGTTCTTTACAGTGTCATTAATTTCTTTTTTTAAATCTATTTAAAAACTTTATTTTCTAATTGTCGAATTAATAAGTTCGAAGCAATGTAATGAAGAACACAATGTTCTCCATTTCGTCACTGGTAACAATATAATATCAGAACTATTTATATTGCATCAGAGGAACATATTCCTTGTTGCTTCCAGTTTCCAAAGGGGAGAGCTCCACAGTTTATATGGATTGGTGTATTAACCGAGTTGGTATTTAAAAGAGCGAGTGTCCATTTCTTCTTCTCGGTGATTAATAGGACTTAGAATCACAGACGTTGGAATTTTGATAACTGAATTATATGTTGAATGACTGAATTAGATGTTGAATTACTAAATTGCTGACTGAGTTAAAATATCATGATTAGATATTGGGTTCTAAATTGCTATTACTTGATGTTATGCGGTAATAGCAAAACCTATGATTCAATATATAACTTTATTAACAAATTATTATCAAAACTAAAGATGCTCCATAATATTCTTGAGTTGGTTGATCGCTACAGTGGTCTCATTACTTCAAGCGCAAAATTTTATCAAACATACAGCAAGAAAGATTTTAGAGTATTAAAAAAAATATGAAGTGCATTTCTGGAAAAGAAAGCAAGTTCTATTTAATTAAAAATCAAATACCATACTAATATAATAAACAATTTTTCCTGATAAAGAGATAAAGATTTTTCAGTTAAACCAGGTTATTTATTATTAGACAGAGGTGGTCCCCCATTATTTATTATCAGACAGAGGGGGCCCCCAAAGACGTTTTTGCGCCGTGCCCCAATTAGGCTAAGTCGGGCTCTGACTATTTTCTTCCAAGTTTAGAAACGTTCCTTCATGTGAGTTCCAAGTAGCGTAATGTGACATCATAGGAATATCATAAGATTTTCCCTGTATTAGAATAAAATTACATAATTAAAAAACGTTTATTACCACTTTCGCCATCATATTTTTCTAATATGAATTCCATTTCATTTTTAATAGAAAAGCTTGTAATTGTGAAAAATGAAAAGAATATCAATTTACAGCAAATTTTATTACATCTTTTTATTGAAGGTAGAATGCCATCCTTTTGATCAATTTGAAATGTTATTTTCATGAATGTCTTTCATGAGCTTTTAAAACTCATTTTTACATTTTGACAAATTATAAATTAGTTTCTAATTCCATCTTCAGAAATAACCTTGATTTTCCCAAATTTCTTTCGAGTTTTGTTCTTATTCAACGCATCAAAAGTATAACATTTTACTTAAAAAATCCAGTCTCGAGTTTGGCGAGAAGATGACATTAGAATATAAACATAACAAATTTATGGAGATAACATTCTGAGCGAGCAACCCTTAAACAAGTCAACGTTTTAATATTTTGCTTGAAAAAATCCAATCTTGTGTTTTTCCTAAATCAAAATAATTTCATTTTATTTTCAAACCTTAATATGAAATGTGACAAAATACAATGAAAAAATATTTAAAAACAGTTTTTGAATATCCACAGTCACCAAAATTTGAATCTCATCACTCGAAATTCCTTCTCAGTAACTAACTCACTTCAGCTAACGAACATAAAAATAAAAATGTGCGGCATGTCCAACAAAATCTTTTCGCCTCTAGCACTGTTTCATCGGATGCAGAAAAAAACCCCATTCTCACCGGAAGTTTAAGACTCGAGAATGAATTTCCAAACATCTATTTCCTAAGGAATGGATATCTGAAGAAGATATCTTCCCTGTGCCATCTGATGATGAGAAGTCTTAAAGGGAAAAGAAACTTTTTTTTTTTTTGCCATTTTCGATCGAAGCTGTTGTTCGGCTTCCCGGAAACTTAATAGGCTTAATGGAGAGAGGAGAGAGATGCCCGCAAGAGAAGAGAGTTCTTTTCGGATTTCATTTGTAAAAGGACTCTGCAAACAAACAGGCCGGATAGTCAACAAAAAAGAGGCGTGGTCTTCAAAAGAAGATTCTACGACTAGCCTTTTAGAATGATAGATAATACGTGTCTTGCCCAAAAGATGAACAAGGGGTTGATATTAGCAATAAAATGTATGACATGTTAATTTTTACAAAAAAAAAAATACTTTTTGAATAGCTGCATATAATTTAGGAAAATTATTAAAATGTTTTGTAATTATTTTTTCTGAAGTTAAAATAAAATGAAAGTGTGCCAAACGGTTACGTTATGAATTAAACAATATTTCCAAAACTGCAAATTGTATTTAAAAAATTCTGCAATAAAAATAAAAGTTCTTTTTTACCAATATATATTTTTTAATGAAAGAATATTTTATTGGTATTTTTAATGTCAAAACTATTCATACTAAAGCAATCTTGGAATATTTCCAAACTTCCAGTTTAAATTTAATTTTAGTACTGTTATTGCCCTGTTTTGGTCTTTTCTATATATGTTTATCAAAAAGCATTTAAAGAAAGGATTTCGAAACACTTATTTTTGCCTTTTGAAACAGTCATAAGAAGCTTATAAAGGGAAATAAAAACTTGTTACCAAATGACTACACGATTCACTGTAGGTTTAAATATATCTTACGTATAGATGGAGGAGATAATAGATAAGTTTTGTCTGTTCAAAAAAATAACTGCAAGAAAAGACTGTAAAATAAGCGTAAATAAAAGAAAAATTGTTAAACTATACGCAATTCAATTATTTTTTAATCCGTAATTTAATTCGTTGTCCCCAATAAAGCTCAATATCGATAAAAGTAACGTCTTGCAAAGTGTGGTATTTGATACTATCTAAACAATACAATATATATGCATATAAACCAAAAAATAATAGATTTAGAAGACAGTATAAAAAAATATTCGACCTATAGCGCAAAAGTTATTCTTTATGTGGGATTGAGACCCTAATGTTCTTCAAAGCAGACTTCTTATACTTCCAAGTACTTCTCTCGCTTATTCTTGTGAAAGAATTAGGACCCTGATCCTCTTCAAAGCACACACCTTGTACTTACCCTCGCTTAGCTCTCTGTTTCTTGTAAAGAAACTGGGATCCTAATTTCCTTCAAAGCAGACTCCATGTACTTCCTCGTAGTTCTCTAGCCGATTCTTGTGAAAGAATTAGGACTCTAATCCCCTTCAAAGCACACACCTTGTACTTCCCTTCGCTTAGCTCTCCGATTCTTGTAAAGAAACTGAGATCCTAATCCCCTTCAAAGCCTACTCTTTGTGGTTGCACTCGCTTAGCTCTCCGATTCTTGTGAAGGAACTGGAATTCTAATCCCATTTAAAACCACCCACTTAGCAGGCGGATTCTTGTGAAGGAATTGGAACCTTAATCCTGTTCAAAGCAGGCTCCTTGTGCTTCCACCTACTTTACTGGCCGATTCTTGTGAAGAAACTGGGACCTTAATTCCCATCAAAAAGGTTTCCTTGTGTTTCCATGCACTTGCTAACCGATTCTTCCACCATTGAAAATTCCTATTGAAGACATATTTTGGAAAATTCCTTCCTCCAGAGAGTTTCCACATTATCCCTTTTAAACTCTGAAAACGGGATTCTTTCAATGTGATATTCAACTTGAAAACAAAGAGAAATTCTAAGGGGGCGTATCTTAAGAGTAGGTTGGTTGGTGAACGACTGGAAATACAAGATCCAGATCAGGTGAGATGTGTGTGCTGCATGCTGCTTGTCATGCTGCCACTTCCACTTTTTTTACTGCCCAAAGGAAGTGACTTTTTCTCCGAAGTGCCATGGAGTAGGCGGAGAACTTGTTGATAGTTCGCTTTTGTACATGCTGTATCCAGTTTTCTCGTCAGATTTTCTACTCTCATAAAGCAGCTACATTCCGAACGGTTTGTGACCTCTCAAAATGCTTGTCACTCTCTATTGATGGGCAGGCAATTTTTAATTGATTCAGTCACTCCGTCATTTGTGTTCTCTTCATAATATCGCCTCCAAGAATCTTCTGAATCCTATGAATTGTTTCGCTATGAGAATCACCAAGCATTTGATAAAATTTGTTTCAGCACCTTAGCTCAATTCGTTCGGAAATATATATTTTTGCTGAAAATTAATCGAAGAATGTGTATTAAGGTGTCTCCTTCCGTTGTGCACAATGACATCTCCCTAGCGTCTCTACTGTAGATGGAAAAATTCAAAGTCAGGTACTTTTTATATAGCCCTAGTATAGTGAGATGATTTCCATCCATTAGTACTCGGCCAAGAAAAATAATAAACAATCATAAGGAATAAATAATAATGCAAGGGGTTTTTTTTTCTCTCACACCAAGTATGGAGAAAATATTATAACCATAAAAAAAATTCGAAATCGCCTTTAAGTTCGAAAAACACATTTTTGAAAAATATCAGTCCATCTGTCTATGGCAAAGATAACTCTGAGCATCAGTCCATCTGTCTCAAAAGCACTCTGATCATTAAAGAGAAAATTTATAGTATATGGTGTTTAGTCCAAATTTGTCGATTTCTACCAAATTTTGAGCAAATTCCATTGAGAGAAAGCTCTCTGGTCCAAATATAAGTGAACGTGATAACTACAAACTGAAGAGATATGAGTACATATGGATAAAATTCGGTACACATATTTGGCATCTGTAGTGCAGACAACACCTTTTCAACCAAACCTAACAAGGGGTTGAGCAACCGTCGGCATGTACCTTCGGAAGCATATAAACGCGATAACTCGAAAGAGCACTCTCTTAATATCACATTCGATAGTTGATTTTGTGAGTACAAATGCAGTTCTATGTCAAATTTGATTTCAGATGGTTGAGAAAAACGCAATTTTAACGCAACAATTTTGATTTTCTGTTACTATTAATGCTAGCGATTCAGGACGCCAGAGAGGAATCGCCAGGGATTACATGATAGATTCAGTAAAAATGCTAAATTTACACCAAAGGTAAATATTTCGTAACTACTGTATGTGAATTCCGTGTAATCATTCTGTGCCTCACCAAAGTTCTAAATTTATTTCAGGGGTTATAGCACCATTACTAGAAAGTATGCAAGGAAATTTTGGGGAAACAACTCCCACCGCTTTCGATAGAAAGAAAAGTTTCCTGTATCATTATTTTTATTTCAAAATGTATTTTTTTATGCCAGTTTTTTCTAGACCTTTTAAGAAAAAAAAACATGACAGTTGAGTCAACACTCTCTCTATGTTTGAACAGACAGAAATAATCGTCCGACAAGTAGAAAGAGAGCCGCTATTTAAGAGCCTTCCTCTGTCCTCATTTGTTTTTCATCGGCCATTGAACGTTTTAAGAGGATATTTTTCTTGTTCTTGGCAAAGGAATTAAATTGTGGGAAGGGCAACAGCAAATAAACCCCCTTTTTAGAAAGCAGCGCTCTCAAAATTATACTTTCGAAAAAAGAAGATTATAATGGGTTTTCCATTGCGGCCTTTCATGAAGAGTGCTGAAATCTATTTAGTTGGAAAGTAGGAGTATCCTTTTTATATATATATATAATGACAGAAGTAGCTTTATCTCTTTCCGTTTATTTTTAATTTTCGGTGTAGTACTAAAACGTTTTAAAGAACCGTTTTTTAATCAAAAATAAAAGATTTTTCGAAGTATATGGGTTTCCTAATTCAAAAGTACTTTAACTAATCTTGTTTTCCATAAGCTAAGGTCATCCATGTGGAGCTCGTATGCAGTTAGAAGGGATTCCATTTACATATGTTTGTTATTTCCTATTACTAGAACTGTGTTAGATGATACATGAGAGATACAAAATGGGCCCACCGTTATTATATATTAGAGACATATATATTATTCTACGTATATTATTATTTATTTTATAAATAGACATATTATACTTTTGTTGAAGTGTATAAATCTGTCTTATTAATCCATTCGACAACGATAATGTTACGGAGGTTGATAAACTTTCATTTACCAATCCTTATATAATCCTCGCGGGAGGGGCACCTAAAAATGAGGATGAAAAGCTTCCGGCATGGTGGATGGTTCTCTCCACCCTGGAGGATACACGAAAGGGTGAAGGTCTGGCTCCTTTCATCGATGACGGCACGTACTTCCTTAGGGAAGGGTTGTACCGTGAACGGTGATGGTCCTTTGAACTCAACCACAGTTCCCGCCAATGTTGCTGTAGCACCGGCCTGGTCATTCAGTGTTTTATCAGTGTGCCTTCCAGGCTGATAATCAGTGATATGACTTACCAAACCGTATACCTAAGGTGGCCTTTATTCCCCCCTCCGGGTGCATCTCACATACAAAGATGAGAAATTCCAGACTGGTGATTTGTTCTCCACGCACTGGAAGGTACAGAAATGGCATTGGGTAATTATCCCCAACTTATGAAAGGATGTGCCTCCTATAGGAGGGGTTGTACCATGACCGATTCCGTCAATGCTGTCTCGACGGTCCGATTATTCATATTTTTCCATGTACCTTTCGGCGAGTGGAGTAGTCCGCTACGATCACCAGTTGCCTCAAATTATCTCCAAATTGTTTCATTTCTTTAAAAAACTTATTTATGAAATATTATGATAATTATTAATAAAATAATATAATTATTTAAAGCATCATAATGTTAGCCTCAAGCAATGAGTCTAGTTTCGAAGTGCTGCACATACGTCTCATTTCCATGTGTCACACATGCATCTAACTTCGATGTTTCGATTTCACAGGCATATGATTCAGAAAATATTTAAATACTTTAATTGTGAAATCTAGGTGTTTGGCGGATGCAATCGTTACATAGGACACTTCGAAACAATATTTGTTGTTAAACATCGACATAGCGACATTCGTCTTTGAAAAAAGAGCTACGAAAACTTGAATGCGGCAGATGAATCTCTCGGACTGTCCATCAGGAAGCTACAAGGAAAAGGAGGAGCAAAATGCCTTGCACCAGTTGTTTGTTTCTTTAAAAAGTCCTAATATGATACTATTTATATTTTAGATACAATGAGAAAATTCCAGGGTGAAGGATGCAAATATTTTCTGAATTTTCTTACCGGGATAACCGTTGGGCTAAAATAAAAACAGATCTTATAGTTCTCCGAGTAGGAAAAATGTGTATTTGGAATGACATCTCTCTGTGCATTTATCTGCGAAGCGATAATATAAAAGTTAGAAGAATAAAATTTCGTATGCCGTCATTACATCAAATTGTAGATTTCAATTGAAATTCAGACGAAATCTATGAAGAGAAAATTTCTTCGTATGTAAATATGATCAATAAAAAAAAATATCATGAGCCAGATATATAAAATTTAGTAAGCAGTTTTATCGTTAGAATAGTAGATCTAAATGAGAAAAAAAATTAGACCAAATCCTTTACTGGGCTGTCCGCCCGTTCGTCTTTATGTTCTCATAAATGCAAACGCGACAAAGTAATGACTGTCATAGATGAAATATGGTGTACAGTTTTGTAATAAAAACTGTTGATCAGTATCCAATCTGAGTTTCGACTGATCGAAAATGAAATGCCCAAATGGCATATTCGATTTTCTTCATTGATATAGGAAGACCGAGAAATATCCCTTATTATGCTTATTATATGGGTGGGGATGCTCCTACTTCTAGACAATGAATTGATTTTCTAGCCACTTTCCTCTCTACTTTACTAGATATTTTCTAGGAATGTGAAAACATAAAAACAACAGAAAAGTGAATGCCGTATTGCAAAGTATGGTAAAAGAGCAGAAAACACACCCATCGTCTTACTTTTACTCACTCACTGACTCTCGAATCAACAGCCATCGTAAACTTTGTGTTTAAATATTTAGAATGCTCCAAAATTTTTGTATATTTTTTCCTCATTTATTTGAATTTATTTTTATTTTTAATTTCTTTTTAAAGCAAGATACTGAAAAGGATTTTGAAAGCCACTCGCATATTCATTGTTTTGTTGTTTCAATTTGTTGTGACATCTTTATAGTAAAAAATAGACATATAAAAATATAAGTAAAATAAATTTTAAAAATATCTGGTTTCCGGATATTTGAAAGGCGTGTGTGGCAGAATAACTATTTCACTGGCTAAGAACACTTGCAGTAATGAATCCGGCTGTCAAAAGATCATACAAAAAGAAAATCTGAATAAATTTTAAATGGCAATAACATTTTATTTTATTTTGTCATTTCTCATGAAGCACACTCAGTATTTAAAGAATCGGCACCCGCAAATGGAGTGTCATAAATTTTCCGGAACAAAGGTCTGAGTTTGGCGATTACGTAGAATTTAAATAGATATCAGCGTATAATAAAGACAACAAAGCAGACATCTTTACACCTTTACACCTTGTATCTTTTATTTAAACGGAGTCATTTTATCTTCTCCTTTCACGCGAGAACTTTCTGCAAGCTGTCTTTAGAATGCCCTTAAGATTCTTTTGAATAGATCGTTTCCGTTTCCCGCCAATCAATTCTTGAAAAAAAAAATCGTAAAAAGTTCCTTTTACGTTCTTTCCTTTATGGGTGATGATGAGTGTTGCGGCTTTATTCGAAGACTTTTTATCTCCAGGGTCGCTGATTGCCAGCTTTGCATGGAGCTCTCCTCGAATTCCAGCGAATGAAAGACACCTCGCAGTTAGATCAAGATGGATAAAAGGGAGCAGAGATTTTACTGCACTAGAATAATTGCCTGCTCATCAGATCAGAAAGGAGCAATGCTACAAAAAGCTTGTATCATTAAAAGAATATCCTTTAAAAAAGCTTAAAAAGTATTAAAAATTTAATATTATTTTAGAAAATTATTGCAATAATTTTTAATGGTTGAAATAAAAAGAAATTAAATGCTTATTATGAATCACTTCGTGGTGATTCATAATGAGAAAGGCAAAAAGTATGGCATAGTACGAATTCCGCATTGATTTATCTACCTGAAACAAATTTATTCTGAAACCAAAGTTCTGCGAATTTTATCTGGCAACAGCAAAATTCTTCCAGTAGCGAAATCGCCGCTACTATGCTGTTAGGAGAAAACATTCCGGTAACATTATTATCAAAATGGCGTCATTCATCCAATGGCGAAAGGATTGCACTTAGAAATATCCAAAGCATCTTCTCTCAAAAAAAATATTTTCATTCCACATTTCATAAGAAGCCCATCTTTGAACGGTATTTGAAGCCGTTTCAGTACACTTGGTGTTTATGTAAGAAACTCAGCCAAGAATTTTCACGAAGTTCTGAAAACTCAACGAGTCGTGCGAATACAAAATGGAATATGCTTCAAACAACGACTTGGCCTGTGTTACGGAGAAGTGGTTGTCTTGATTGACGGATTATATTCAATAACAAGGTATGTTCTATCACTAATGTGACAGGAGCTGGAATGCCGCATAGATATTTGCCGTGTAGCAGTCGGACACAACAAAACCTTGTCGATACTGCTACGTTCAGTGGTGGCGGGGTGGTCGGCTGTACGCAAGAAGAATATATTTGCCGTGTCACCGGAGGATCATATATGGAACAGCTACAGAAACTTGGTAAATTATCGTTTCATTTTAAACTTGAGGAATCAAATGGTATCAAAATAAATTAATTACAATTGTTATAGATATGCTCTATTTTTTGTCCCATTCAGCATAAATAATCCCGTAAATTAAAAAGTTGTGTTTTCACTAACGTAACGTAAAACTGAAATCTGAAGGAAACAATAAGTAAGAAGAAAAAGAGAAGAAAAACTGGTTAAAAGAACTAAGAAGAGTCTTGCCTCGGAGAGAGATTAAAAAATTTATCATAGCATAAAGTTATGCGTCAGGCATGGCAAGCAGTCCACTCCACCCCGCTAAACTTAATGGGAGGAATTTGTCCTTTTTGTATTCAGCTACTACGTGGAGATTGAATTTTCATGCCTTCTTCTCTGAGTAGCTCCAGCCTGCATATTTACTGAATACGAGTTCACTTTTTGCTTCTTTTTCTTTATTATTTAATCATTATTATTGTATTTCTGTTTTAGCCGAATTCCTTTCCAAAATTAACCAAATGAACATAAAAATGCATAACAGGATTTAAAAAGCGATTGTGCAATTCTGCAGCCTTCATGGGCAAGCCGTAACTGAGTGGAGCCTCGATTATCCCAGATTACATAAAGAAAGATCTTAATCATTATATTATTAAAAATAATTGCAATTATCAGAAGGCTGTTGACTGTCCTTTGTTTAATCGCTAGATTTCCATTTTCAGAAATAAAAACAAAAAGAATTCATTCAGATTAAATCAATAATTTGATTCAAAAGCTCGCATTTTCACAATCCAGTGCGAATGCATAAAAAAAATTATGCTTAACTTCCGCTATCGCCTGGCGGCTAAATTGCTTGAGCTTGCTCAAAGGTAAGCAACCGCGTGGATGGGTCGCCTTCACCACAACACATTTTACAAGAAAACCGAAATTATAGTAAAAAAATGGTTAGAAGACTTTAGAAAGATGGTTAGAATGGTTCGGTGACCGAATCTTCTAATCCTTTTTTTTATATACAGTTCTCTTATGTTGATAAAAGGGTCATTATGAAATACCTAAAGAATTTTTAAGAAAATATTGAGCACACTTGTTCTCAAACGGATACTAAACAGCAATCCAGAAAATAGGTCCCTCTTAGTGACGTATGGTTTATATAAGAAAAAAAATGCAAAAGAAACTCTGTCTGGTCTTTTGTTCCCGATTCGTGGACTCTACCGTAGACTGAGTCAT
>JAPMOR010103252.1:80403-104627 GCA_026543865.1 Argiope aurantia
TTTATATTTTTCACTTTGCTTTTTTTTGGTGTTTATTTATATTTTTCACTTTGTTTTTTTTTTACTTTTATTTTTTCCATTTTATTTTTTCTGTTTTCTAAATTTGACTATCTTCGGTAAATTTTATTATTTACAAATTATGTTTCAATGATGCTGTTAGAATATTATGTAGACTCTTCTGCTTGGGTATTTGGACCTTTCCACTTTTTCTTTTTATGCCTGCTCCTTTTTTCTTTCTTTGGCTGTTTTTAGCTTCTAGTACAAAAGATTATGAAAAAAAATTGAATTGCTAGTCTTTTGATAGCTATCTAAATTCTATTTTTTTTTTATCTTATTTATGAGCTTTTACCGGTGTAACGCCCCTTTTGGCACACACCTAATCATCATCAGAATACATCAAAATACTAGAAGGTATAAACAAATATCATTATAAATTCTAACTTGTGCAGGAATTTAAATTGAACCGCGTTTATACGTTTTTGACATTCTTTCTTCAAAATAATAATGTCAGCAAGCAACGGTGCCAGTCCGTAATGCAAAAGAGAAAATGATTCAATCGTCAAAGCGGTGCAGTGGATGTCAGGCGAGACCATCAAAAGCATCAAGATTCAGGGAGGATTAATGACAAGAAGAAGATGCACGCCACACTGAGAAAAGATCCCGAAATGGCATTAAAAATTATTTATTTTATTATTTATATTTTGTCAGATTTCAATATTTACAGTTAAATTCTTTCATTTTCAATAGAAAATAATAATTATTATTAAATCCTCAAATTAAATTTGCTGAGAATGAATCATTAAAAAAGCCTTATTACCTTCCCGTTTTACATATCAATTTCGCTCATTTCGAAGTATATAACTGCCAAAAAGTTTAAATAAAATTATTTATAAAAAATTAATAAATAATACTTATTATTAGCAAAAATATAAATTTAATAATAAAATAGTTTCGAAAATATACTTTTTATAGCTAATAATAGGCAAGTCGAAACATATAAATGCGACTGTCTGATATTTCCAGAAGAACCCCAATATCCAAATAAACTTAATTTATTCCTGATCGCAATTGACTTCCTCCAAATTATCCAAATAAACTTAATTTATTCCTGATCACAATTAACTTTTTCCAAATTACTTGATTGCCTTAAGTGATTATTTACGAGTGATTATTTTAGTTAGAGATCACATCAGAACTCAGCTTCTGGAATGATCTATATCGATAACCATTATACAGTTCGCGAAGAATTGAAAATACTAGGAGGCTCGTAGTGGCTTGTGATCGATGAATAAGATTTAGTCATTTAAATCAAATGCATATTCAAATTATTGTAATTAGATACAAACTCGAACAATTTCATAAAATGCCTAGCTTGAATTATTCTTTAATGTTTTTGGTGAAAAACTGCGTGAAATGGTTCTATAATTTTAAAGAGTATTCATCTTGCATTTATAAATCAAAGAAATGGTTTCAAAAACTGCACTAAAATCTTCTAAAAATGTCACTAATAAGTTATAACTGGCACTTTATCACAAGCGGGATTTATGAAAAATATTTTCACCTCTTTGTACATACGAACTTTATGAGCACTTTTTATGGCATCTCTAAATCTCCTGATGATATTTATTGCCAACATACTTGTCGCGGTAGACAAAGAGACTCCAAAGAGAAAGATAGGATACAGATAAGTGTGGTATTGCCACTCTATCTTGTAACCGGGATGCGTGACGCTGTCATTGTTTCTAGGGTACTGAAATATCTGGCAAGAATAACGATATAAGTTGCCACATTCGAAATTTGTTCTAGATACATTTTATTACTGGATTATTTGTGTGTGTTCTACATTATTTTTATTTACTTTCATTCATTCTAACATAAGAGGTATAAAAAAGATGCTGCGAGTTTGAATATTTAAAATTACACAACTCTAATTATCTGTATTAAAGAGAAATCCGATTGATTCGAATATGGGTATGATAGAATATAGTGCAGATATTCAGTTTAAAAAAACAGTTAGACATTAGATGTTTTTACCAAAGTAAAAACACAAAGTTTAACACATGAATTAACGTCAACTTTACTTACAATAATTAACAAATATCATTTTTCTTGTAATAAAGATAAATGTGTATGTGTGTATGTGCACGCGTATGTATGTGTGTGCATGTCTGTATTGGCACGCAAAGGTCAGATCATTTGACTTAGAGCTACAAACTTGGCACATACATATTTTGGAGGGTAGGAATGTATACTTAGGGGTAACTTTGTAGAATTTTCATAAATTAAAAATCGATCAAAATCCTTCTACAATAATTTCCGAAGCATCACAGCACAAAAATGGCTTTTACAACAAATTTAACCTGCACTAGCACATTATGCATGTATGGGGAAAATTAGCTTTATTCAAAGAGTTGTATTGACAAAAGCTCAAATTAAAGAATAACTAAATTTTTACTGAAAATTAAAACAAAAAAGTGTCATTTTCAGCAAGTATCTGTATGAAAAGAAATAGATAGGAAATATGATATTTTCTAATATATAAAGGCAAGAAAAAGTTTTCAACGATCTTTTACAATATCTATACTATTAATTCAATAAATCAGTTTCATTTAAAGCAAAAAGGTATATAAGATTATACTTATAAGGTCCTAACTATAAATTAATAAATCTGTTGCAATAGACATACATCTGCTAACAAAATGGTCTAAATGAAGTAAATTATTAGTATATTTTATGTAACTTGAATCAATAAATTCTCCGATGAATTATGAATTTTAAATTTTTACTTAAATCCTCTAGCCTGTGAATCCTATTTAATTAAATATTCTATGAGGAATTCCATTCAAATAATGCACTAATACCTTAAATATAAAGAATTGTTCTCCAATCAATTGAATCAATCACTAAAACTGACCGATTTATGAAAATTTGAATATAGCTATTCAATAAAAAGGGCGATTTTAGATCACTGCATTGACCGCCTCAAAGATGATACGCCAATCATTTCCCAGGGTTTCTCAAGACTGAGAGGTCTACGATTATGAGCATCCAGATTGTTTTAAAATTGTAACATTCAAAACTTCCTAAATCGATCGGATTTGATAGAAGAAGATAGAAACGTTCATTTATTTATTTAAAATTTGGAATGTCAAGAATATGGTTCCTTAGAACCATAGGATTGTATAAAATTTAGACTTCATAATTTTTTGAAGTATATTTGCAGAATGAAACAAAATAAAATATTATTATTGATACCATTTAAATCCTTTTTAAAGTGAAATTAAAAACTGAATTTTATGATGAATCTTAAAAACTTCTGTTGAATAATTCATTAAAATATTACATAAATTATAAAATTATTCTGTAGTGCATATAAGACTTCAATGTTGGCAGATTCTGCTTTCAAAACTCATTTTAAAAAAAGACATGCTTGGTATCAGTAAATAATGTTTTTATATTAATTACAGTTTAATCATTTCCACTTTAACTTTAAGTTAAATTTTTAAGGGCGCTGACAGAAAATTAGAAAGGTACCTGAACCCAATGAGTAGTACGGTTTAAAATGTCTGTAATAGTATGAGTTATACGACTATAAAAATTTGAATCTGAAAAATATTTTGCTTAGGAAGTTATTAAAGTAGAAAGTTGCATAAAATATTTAATTGTAAATTTTAGGAGCATTAATACTGGCAAGCCAGCTGGTCACCATGGGCAGCTAGCTCACAATAAACTCTAATTAGCAAAAAATTTAAATCATAGTGAAACACAAATATAATTGTATATAAATATTCGTTAATATAATGAGTTATAATGTTCACTGTTTTTTCGGCAAAACTGAATTTCTCAAAAATTAATGTAGATATTGATTTGAAATTGTTGACAATAATAAGGCAATTCTATGTACGGTTAAGAAGAATTCCAAAGGCACTTAAGAAGAATTCCAAAAATTTCAATCTAATATTTTTTTTATGCAAAATATTTTTTAATGCACATTGTTTTCAAATTTTCTTGCTTGTTTAGGCTATTATTACGTTTTACACCTCATATTTTCGGCCTTTTTAATACTTCCATTTGCTTAAATTAAACTTTTCATCTAAGATTAACAGACTTTTATTTAAACTCGAAAATCAAATGTCAGTATTTCCACCCCCTAATATGTCTTCAGTAATGCCATACCC
Organism: Argiope aurantia; assembly: GCA_026543865.1. Classification (NCBI taxonomy): domain Eukaryota; kingdom Metazoa; phylum Arthropoda; class Arachnida; order Araneae; family Araneidae; genus Argiope; species Argiope aurantia. Next base: position 84,582 of record JAPMOR010103252.1, read on the forward strand.
AAATGTTTGTTTGTACAGTCAAGGACTGTTTTGAATAGACAAATTAGCAATTTAAATTAATAAAATCGGTGTTATAAATTTTCTCTACACTTTGTTACTTTTCTTTTCAATTCGAGTACACTATAAGTCTGCCATGAATTTTCTTACAACTGGTGATCTAAGATTTCTTAATGAAATCTGTTCGGGTATTTTTCCCTTTCAGTACATTTCGAAATTGCTGAACTATGAAATTAATCTTTATTCAGATGATCCATTTTGTCATGCGTGTGATTTTTCATGACCCCAATAAAAAAAAGAAAATATTTCCTTCTAGTGAATCAATCACACCTTAATTTTGGGAGAATCTACAGACATATGATATATTTTATAGTAGATATTAATCTTTTAATTTATCTCAAATATAAATATTTGAAGTAAAATTTTGATAAAAGCCTCAATTTAAAAAATTTTAAGAACACACGTTTTAAGCAATATCATATCCGCATTCTTCAGTTTTCAAAACATTTTTGCCTCTATTTGTGGTACTGTTGTTTTTCCTATTATTATAGAGTTGTATATAAAAATAATTTGTTTTCATCATCAAATTATTTGACATCCCCCCCCAAAAAAAAGTGAAGACACTTGTCTCTAATTGGTGGACTAAAAATACTGTAGGAGTAATTCTACCCCTACTTAATATCTACAAAGAAAGAAGTTAAGTACATACAACAAATAGACTGATAAAATTAAACTTGAATCACTGGTTTCGACAGTTAGCTCAAAATAATACGCGGTATCTTAAATTGAAATCTTAGTACTATAAATAACAATAAAATATGAGCAGAAATGTTTGTCTAGAATGACCGAGGCGTTTTTAAAGAAGCATATTTTATCAGTTGCTTTAAATACTTTAATTGTCGAAATTCTTGTTATAAAAATGACACCACCACCCCCTATTTTTCAAATTACTTTAGTAAGAAATTAGCGCTGAACTCTCTCCTTCTAAAGTGCGTGAAGACGAGTCATTAGAAGATATCTGAAAATAATCCATAAAATATAAAATGTTTATGAAAAATTTCCTTGTAGTAAAAAAGGACGGTAAGAACTATAAAGTGGGCTGCATGATTTTTATTATGATAAATAAACAGTTTTTTTATATATTTAATTATAGAATTATTTCCTCAGAATACGCGAAATATCCTTGCAATAAAGAAATAATAATAAGCAGTATGTTGCTTACAGCTCAGATTCCTAAAGATCTTGATTCTGAAGTCTTGGAATATAAAAGGCCATATGCTCTCCTTCAAAAATAATCTTTCATGCCATTGTAAGTATTCCAAGCGTCCTTAAGGACCACCGTGAGCTGATGGTAAGGCCTGACTTCGGAAACTGAGGGTTTCAAGTTAGAGACTCGATTTCACAGAAGAACACTCGATATCCCGTTCTATAAACGGGTCTTGTGCATGTTAAATTCATCGGGGCCAAATGCCCTCCCTCAGGCATGGTGTGGAAGGTAGCTGAGGGTGGTGCGAGCTCAAGTGTCACCGTCATCTGACCGCGGTTCAAAATGACTGTGTTCCTCCCAAAATAACTCTAGTGTAGTTTTAACCCTTTCTTATCCCAATTTATCAATCTTTGTATGAAATTATGTAGGTTGGCATAAATTCTGACAAATTTTTTTAATAAGTCAGAAACTTAGTGCTTCAGTTCTTTATCTCACACAAAATGATGCGTCTTGATTTGTTACTTAATTATAAATTAACCAAATTAATTAATTAATCAAATTAAATTTATCTAATAAGCTAAATGAATCCCATTTCTTATTCTTATTTCAAGCCTAAAAATATTTTAACATAATATGACTAGAAAAAATGGCCCTTTAAAAGGTTAAAAAGCGGGACGTTGATATTACTACACTGAAATAAGTATTCTTAAGGAATCTTTATATACAAAGACGGCTCTCTAATGACATCAGGCAAACACATTTCTATTAAGGAGATGTGTTTAAAAATCGTTTAATTATCTCCTAACACCAAACCATTCAAGGCGAGACGTAGCGGTAGTTATAAAAAAGGATTCAAGATTAAATAAGAAATAGTGAATGTCTATTGAAAGTGGCGGTACTCTTTTTTAATAAAAGAAAGAAAAAATATTTTAAGAGATATCTTCATATTTCAGTTATCTCTATGAAAAAGAATTTTCTCATGACATAATTGATCCGTGGATTCCGGATAAGAGTATCAATATCCTTTTCAGACGGACAGCGACTGATCATTTGCACCAATAGCTGAGAGAGGGCAATAATCTCCTGCAGAAAACACCGAGCGAAGCTAAAATTTTCCGCTGATCGCCAAGTCTCGATCTTGAGCGGCTTCTCTTTCTTGATTGTGGCGATAAATTAAGGGGAGAAAGAGTGCTCGGAATGGCGCCTCAATGTGATATTTGACATTCGCTGAGTGATGGTTGCGCCCCTGCCTCATTAGCTGATTCTGCAGGTAGGAACGCCAACCTGAAATGATTATTAGAACGGGTACTATATGAAAAAGATATATGGAGGTATTTGCTACCAAATGAATATCCGTAAAATTAGGATAAAATTATTGTATTTATCCATAAAAATAAGAATAAAAAGTATTGTTATTTATCCTTAAAAAATTAGGATAAAAACAGTTATTGTACATAAAAAATAGAATAAAAATATTAATATTTATATTTATAAAATTAAGTAAATATAAGATTTATAAATTTTTTAAAATTTTAAAAAATTAAAAAAATTTATTAAATTATTATAAAGATTATTGTTATTTATACTTAAAAAAATTAAGAAAAATTATTTATATTAAAAAATTAGGATGCAAATTATTTAAACTTTAATATTAGAATAAAAATTATTGATATTTATACTTAACAAATTGGGATAAAAATTATTACTTCTACGTATAAAATTTCTACGTAGGATAAAAATTATTATTTATACATAAAAATTAGGATAAAAATTATTGTTATTTATACTTTAAAAAATTAGAATAAAATTATTATTACCTATGCTTTAAAAAATAGGATAAAAAAATTATTGTTATTTATACTTAAAAAATGAGATAAAAATTATTATTGTTTATACTTATAACAGGTAAAGGGAGTATTTGGGTGCATGTGTGTGTGTACATGCATGCGTTAGTATTCTGATAAATTTATCACACTTATGACATGAAATTCCTTATAAGATAATCGTAATACTAACATACAATTTTGACATGACTTGATAGTTCGATAATGTGTGAATTTAGAATTGAAAATCTGCTTCTTGCAATATTTTTATAAAAGACATGATTTGTGTAGTTTTAAACATTTTTTTTTTTTTAATTTATATGTGATATTTGGATCTCAAAGGGGTTCAGTAGCTAGTACAATGCAACAATCTATCCTTGTATTCTTTTTTTTTTCCCTATTTTCAAAATTCTTTTTTTTTTTTATTCAAGGTTGCTTTTACTCATTATGGCATGAAAATTCCACTTATTAATTTCTAGCCTTCCGGCATAAGAAATATACAAAAAGAAAATATTGTAATCATATAGAAAGTTGACTTTTTATTTTGACGAATCACTCTCTTTCGGATATCTGATGTCCAGAGCTCCCAAAACACATTTTTGGAATTATATCTGTCCGAAAACCTAAAAAATCAAAAACTCTTTAAACTAGACAGATGAAATTTGGTGTGGAAGAAAAAAAACAAAATTGTTAAACATTTAAAACAAAATTGTTTGTGTCTATAAAATTGTGAATGAAATTCTTCCGTAAGAAATTTGTTTGCCTGTCTGTACGAATGTTTGCGAAAACATAAAAATACAAAACCTGAAGAACCGTATGGATAAAATTTGATATGCAGTGTAGATTCCTTTCAAATGTTGAACCAAATCTGCCAAAGGACTGAGCGTCTTCGTCTGTACTTTTGCGTGCATGGAAACGCGATAACTTAAAAACGCTTTACTTTGAAATGAAATTTGTTCTACGGTTTTTTTTAACTAAAATCATAGTTTTGTATCAGTGTTGATTTAAATCTATCGACAAAAAAAGCATTCAAAATTTATATTCATTTGACCCTAAAAGGATGTTCACGATATAAATTGAAACAATTTAATTTAATAACCATGTTATCTAATATTTTCTTACGAATATCAAAGTATTTAGAATATGTTTTAAATAATATAACTTGATGCAAGAAAATGTATTTAATTATTTAGTACTTTTTAAAATCTTAATTGTTTGTTATAATTAATATACCCCGTTATATATATATATATATATATATATATATATATATTGTTTGTGTTTCTTATTACTTATTGCCATTCGGCATTAAGTAATAAGAAATGCAAACAAATCATTATATGAACGTTTCAGACTACTTTATTTTCAGACCATACAACTGCACTTATTTCATTGTTTCCATAATTAAGAAGGCTACAAAATACTATGGAAATGAAACATTGAAAGTAATTTGAATTTCCTTTCTACAATGAAATGCATTGTTGTAAAATACACCTAGAATATTTTTTACAATTTAATTCATTGTTTTTTTAATTATAAGGTAAAAAATTGGTATCATTGAACAGATTATTCTTCATTTTAAGATTATATAACATTATTCTGTGCTTCAATTCTTTTAGTTAACCCGAAATTAAATCCTCCTTATATTTTGTTTGGTTTTGAATTAATTAAAATTTCAAAAAAATATTTCTTTGGAATGAATATTTTTACCGTCCAAGTATATAAGTTTGGTATCGCTAGATCAAATAATCTGACCTTCAGAGCGTCAACACCCACCCATGTATATTCATATACAATATTATTAGAGATTATCTATATCTATACTTATAATAAAGCTCCATGTGTGCGAGTGCGTGTGTGTGTGTGTGTGTGTGCGTGCGTGTTGGCGCTCTACAGGCCAGACCATTCAACCTACAGCTACCAAATTTGGTACGTGTATATCTTGCAGGCCGGGAGTGTGCACCTGGGGGTTATTTTTTCGAATTTTTATTTAGCATTTTATTTATTTAAAAATTAAACGAAATTTTGGCGTATTTCTGCTATAACTTTAGAAAATATTACCGCACAAACAAGATTTTTACATTAAGTTAAAGATCAAAAATTTATTATTTAAATGATACCAATGTTTTAACCTTAAAATTGAATTTCTATTTTTAAATAAATATTTTAACTATATTTTTCAACAATTTTTTTCGTACAAAATAAAAATAAAATTTAAGCTGCACGAGCAAGTTTCGCATTCATGGGAAAAAAATAGCTTTTTTCAAAGTGTTGCCATCACATTGATTAAAGCTCCAATTAAAAATAAATTAAATTTTTTTGGAAATGAAATCTGCAAAAATATAATTTTTGGCACGTGTCTACAGGAAATGAAACAAATAAGAAATATTATTTTTATGATCTTTTACACTCTCTATATTATTAATCCAATAAATCAGTTTTATTTTAAGGCAAGTTTTGTTTAATATGAATAGGATATCCATTCAAATCAGGGCCACACAGCTGATTTGTAAACATTTAGTAAGACACAGATCTGCTAAAATGGTCTAAATGGAAAATGATTAGATTTTATGCAACTTGATTCAATAAATGCTCTAATAAATAACGAATTTTTCATTTTACATAAAGCTTCTGCTATGGAAATCACGATTAACAAAATGTTCTTGAAACACTAATATTTTAAATACAAAGAGTTAATTTTCAATCAACTAAATCAATCACTTAAACTGACTGATTTATGAAAATTTGAATATCACTATTCAATAAAAAACGGATAATTTTAGATTTTCCATCTATCGTTTCAAAGAAAATACTCCAATCAGCGCGCAGGTTTCTCAAGATTAATTGACCTAAGATTATGAAAATGTTGAGTTTTTCTAAATTTTTAAGATTCAAAACTTCATAAATAAGTCTTAGTTGATCGTAGAAAATAGAAACATTCTTTCATTTATTTAAAATTTGGTGTATCCAGAGTATTTCTCAGAATAGGATACCTTACTGCATTAAATTTAGACTTCTTCTTAATTTTTGAAATATATTTATAAGCAGGAAAAAAATATTATTATTGATTTCATTTCAATCCTTTTGAAAGCAAAACTAAAAACTGAATTTTATACTGAATTTCAGAAATTTTTGTTGAATTATTGTTTGAGATATTACATAAACTATGAAAAATATTTTGTCGTTCACATAAGACTTAAATACCGAGCGATTCTGTTTGCAATACTCATATTCATTAATAATAATAATAAATAAATAACAATAAAGATGATAAATAAAATAGAACCCTTGATTTTATTAAAAAATATCTTAATATTAATTGCAATTTCATCATTTCCACTTTAAATTAAAGTTGAAGTTTTACCGGAAATGACAACAAATTAGCAAAATATATATAGTAAATTGAACGAAACGATCTAAACAACAGTATAAGTTTGTTATGACTATCAAAATTTGAAGATTAAAAATGTTTTGTTTGAGAATCTATTAAGAGACCAGTTACTTAAAATATTTAATTGAAAATTGTAGCGAGTGGTAATACTAGCTAACCGGCTGGTCGCCAAAGGCGGCTAATATGTAATATTTAAAAACTTAATTCGATCACAAACTTCGAAACTGTAAAACTATCGAATTCTCAACCACACTTTGCACCTCTTCAAAAATTCCAATTTGTGTATAAAATGCAATTTTAAAAGAACGTATTAAGTGCATTTCCACACAAAGATATTTACTGATGAGAGTCTTAATAGAAAAGTGAAATAGAAAAAAATTAAACATATAAAGGTTTTATTTAAAGAAAAATAAATTTGATTTTATGTGATATTCTAAAACTACAAATAACTGAAATGAGTATTCCTAGTTTAGTAAGAACTGAAGAAGGAAATAGGAACCTAAAATATTTCTGAAAGCTGAAAGATTTTTTTTATACATTTCCTGTTTCATGTTCCCAAATAGATTCCGGAATGCGCAATTCTTCGAGAACACGAAACTATTCAACAAATGAGATATTTTCCTTCGCCATTATTCGCCAATATTCAGCCATCATGCATTACTTAAAAAGACAGACTACCTAAAAGATGATTGACAAAAGAATGCACGTAACAAAATCTTTAATGCATACAATGGTCTTAGAATTTCATGACATGATGAATTATCATTTGTTGGGGGAAAAAATGGCGTCCTCCAGTAAACCGAAAATGTAGCTTCCGGTGGCAAATCTAGTTCTTCTGATGACGTATGTTCTATCCAATAGCCTCGGACACAAAGAGTTTCTGGAATAATATTATAGAAGTTTGTAGCTTGCGTTTCCTCCTTCCACGGCCGAAAATGGATTATTCCATCAAGTATTTTGGAAGCTTGTGTAACAGGAAACGGAAGTGACGTTACTGCTTTCAGCTGCTAATGCTGAAAGAAGGGTGAAAAATGGCTTCTGAATTTGTGTTTGAAATAGAAATGTTCGAGAATATTGCGTGAGTGTTCTTTTATTCTATTGTTAGTCATTAAAATCAAGTTTTGAACTTTAGAAAAAAAAAACATCGACATGATGCAATGAATCAAATTTGAACTTAAAGAAGAGACATAAAAGTGAAAAAAGGCCTATTTCAATCTTGATTATTTTTTAAATTTGAAATGCGAAGTTATAAACATTCACAAGATATTTTTATAATATATTTCGCTTTAATTCAGTACCAAGCATTAGACAAGGCTACTTATTATTATACAAGAAGCAATATTAAAATAGAAATCCATGTTGAAATTTTTATTTGGTTATTTAATAAGTTTTAGCTAGAAACGACTTTTTGCAAAACGAAAACACATATTATTAAGTTTCATAAAAAATATTATTTTATACTTCTTGTGGTTAGGAAAAATAAGGTATTTAATCTACAATCTAAATTTTCTCTTTTACTGGCTTTATAGCACTTATAAAGAGAAATTATTATAAAGAACTATTGTAAAACGCTTTTAAACTGAAACTTTAGTTGTCAGCGTCACATTATGTTCAGGTTTTAGACCCTTTAAATGAAACAGAGGTACCTTATATATTTTAGATTTTTTGAAATTAATTCTAGAATTCAAGTCGCTTTTGGCGACCAGCCTTTTTGGCCCGATTATTGACTATTTAGGTTGTTAAACCATTAATATGGGAGGATTTTCTTAAAAAAATTCACTTTATTATTTAATGCGAATGAAAAACATAAATTTGATTGAATCATTCAACTGTAAATTAAAAAGTGTGCTTATTGTGAAAAAAAATTGAAGGAAAAATCCTACTTTGTGGTTATGACCAACATTTAATATTGGTAAAAGCACATGGTTGAATGGTTTGATGGATGGGTTTGAATTTTACGATACATTAAAAACATTATAATGGAATGTGTATTAAATTAATGTCAAAGATTCATTAAAAAGTAAGAAAATGAAATCGATCTCATCCAAAAAAGTAATTTTTTGAGTTTTAAAATGTGAACAAAAAAAATTTTTTGTAAAATAAGAATTTTAAAAAATATAGTCATCAACTTCCGTACTTAGGTCATAGTGATTACTCATCCGTCGACAGTTAGGTATGCTTTTGTGCAATTTATAGCACTTATAAAGAGAAATTTCTTATTTCTTGTTTGAAACGTATTTCCTATTTTCTTTAAATCTTCTTTCAACTGATTGAATGCAGTTTTAGAAGACTCAATGCTCTCTCTCCAGAGCATTTTTTTAGAAAAATTCGTTGTGTTAATTAGCGAAACGTTGGAAAAATTAAGTGTAGCTATGTAAAATCAACGTTCAGTGTAATTGAATCTCCCTTTACTTTATCGCATATGAACTTTACATAAAATATGTAATATAACCTAAAACAATAATGATTTTGATAAAAATAGATAGTATTTTTATGTAGCTGCGAGTTTTTGAATTTCATTTTATATATTTCAATGTAAAATATAACAATCATATCTGTCAACATGTAAAAATAAGATATTGATTTATTCTCAAAAATCATTCTCTTGGGGCGTTTAAACCGAGAGCAAAAATAAAAAGTTATGTAAAATGTCCCAACCGTCCTGTTAGAAAATGAAGGTGACTCCTTTTTTTTTAAGAAAATTGCAAGGGGAAAAACCCATTCCTTTTTTCACAAAAGTAAGAGCTATGAGGATGAATGAGATGCAAGTGATTTGTATTTTCCAACGAGGTCGCATGCTTACAATACCCATGGACGATGGAATTCCCGTTTCAAAAGGACTTCTCGCTTCTAAGGGACTTAGAAGCTATTGAATAAAATTAAAAAACAAAAGTTTCTCTCTGTGATGAAGTAATTATTTTCTTGATTCTAATCATGTATTTATTTAAATATCAAACATGTTTGCTAGATATTAAAATTTCACCCCACCATCATATCCATCTCGATGGCCATGTCAACAAGGACTCGTGAATTTGGGGAACCGAAAATCCTTATATTGTTGAACCTTCATCCCTATATTCCCTAAAAACAATGATATTGGCCTCTGATAGGCCTATGGTTTCCTCTGAATGAATAATTGGCCAATTTTTTTTATAGTAGCCGGTATATTCTACTTGATATCTTGGAATTCTAGAAGTATTTATGCGTCAAAACGCTTTCTGGTTCATTCAAAATGGCGTTCGTCCACATCGAACGTTTGTAATATTTGATTTCTTGAGCTAACATTTCATTGATCGTATAACTGCCTTGGATTACAACATGAATACAGGAAGTAGCAGGGCATGGCCCACCTTATTCACCAGACTTGACGCCATAATTTTTTTTTCTTTAGAGTACCGGAAAGAACTGGTTTATCAACAAATTTCCCAAACATTTGAGGAAATGAAACAGTACATCTGTATTGCTTATAAAACGATTCCAAATGACATGCTTGAACAGATGCAAATGGGGATTGCATTAAACACATCGTTGTTCAATTTTTTGCGATAGTCCTTACAGCATCTTTTTACCGGTTTTTATGTTTCCTATTTTACAGCACCATCTGTCGGTGAAATTGTTAACTAAATTTGCAATTTGGTGCGATAAAATTGCTTCCTTTCCCAAGCAAGAGGTCTAAAACGATACATTTTTGTCTCTTCAAGCTTTTTTTTTAATTAATTTTCAAAATCCATCATTCAGTTTTGGGATACCCGGTAAATATATTAAAAATAAAGAATATATATTAATAATATAACGTAAGTAAATATATAAACACAAGGAATAAATAGGAACAAAGAGTAAATCTGTCTTGACAGAAGATAGCAAGTATTATTATTTCGGAATAAACCTGAAAATCTCCGATCCATCCTATGGATAAACTAAAGCATCCTAAACTAGCATCTTAATGCAGCATACTTGTTGACATAATCGTTGAGTCGCGGATAGACCGGAGAAATTCACTATGCTCTCCATACCAGATTTGTTCCTCTGTCTCAGATTAATTTCCCCTTTAAGATTATAGACAGAAGTTGGTACATGGCCCAAAGATGGTACATGACCTAAAGATGGTACATGACCCAAAGATGGTACACTTTTCTCATTTAATAGAAGATCACTTTGGATGAATAACATATTCTTTTACAAACAATATGAGTAAACAATGGCCTTAAATTGTTCAGAAAATATTGTTCGGTTTAGTATGAATTGCATCCTTTCGTTTTCGATACCTTAATAGAGGCAGATTAATAAGGTGTTTACCCCGTAGCAAACAATGACGAGCCAGACTCTCTTCTCAAATTATTGAATTTTAATATTAAATCTGCAATGGAGGGAAAGTATTAAGTTTTTAAAAGGTAAAAATCATTTTAAAAACTTTAATATCTCAAATTCCCTTATATTATTATCGAAATTTAAATAATGATGAATGTCCCAAAAAAATGTGTCATCCACTTAGGAAGAAAATTAAATCCGTAAGTAGGGTTTAATAAAAGAAGGACTGTGTCTCAAGATATATGTACAGAATATTATTCAAATTTCAGAAAGAATTTCTAAAATGACGTTTTATATGGGATGATCATTATATCGACAAAAGAAATTTGCATTCGATAAGCCTACCTTTTTTTTAATGTTTCAAGTAGATTTGAATTTCTAATTAACAATGTGTCAATGTTTTAAAATGGATTCATTTTTATGTTATTTTTAAAAATTTATCTTAAACTACAAGGTGGTTCAAATTAAAGTATATTTTTAGACAACTTGGAGAGAGATTAGTTTTGTTTTAGTTTAGTTTAGTTTTATTAACGTCCCGTTTTTAAAGCAACACTAGGACTATTTGGGGACGGACCTCGTAATTTCGAATCGCGGTCAGATGATTAGGACGACACCTGAGCTAGCAACCACCCTCGCCAAGCTTCCCAATCACACCAAAGGGAGGATGTTTGGCTCCAATGGATTTAAATGTGCATCAGACCCACTTACATGACGGATCTTCGGGGGAATAGGGTCTCGAACCTGAAACTCTCCAATTCTGAGATCTTACCACTAGTCCACCGCGGCCTATCTTGGAGAGGAAAGCAATGGCCGTAACATCTTCGTATTTATAAGGTATACAAATTAGATCATAGAAAATTTATTGGAGCAAAAGCATTAGTTCAAGCAAAGGTCGCTAACTGAAAATAAGGCAATGCGAGTTAATTTACCTCTCTTAATTACTGATGGGACTCATGTACAAGCAGTTTTTACTTTCTCGTATACGTAGTTTAAAGAAAATATAGTAATCGTAAAAAAATTCATACAGAGATTTTGTCAAATCTCCACGTTTTAGACTTATCTGAGTTCGAAAAAAAACATTTCTGGAAAATGTCCGTCCATCTGTCTAGGACTATCAAAGTTAGACAGTTGAAATTTCGTATACGGTCTTTACATCAAATTTGCAGATTTCTATCAAATTTTGAATCATTTTTTAATTCAGAGGAGGTCCGTCTGTCCCACTGTAAATAAAACGATAACTACAAAACTAAGAGAACTAGTTAGATAAAATTCGGTACACAGTTCGTTTTAGCATCTACAGTACTGTGAAAATTAATTTGGACAAACACAAAAATTTTCACAAATGTGGTTTAATTAGTATAGGTTAGCTTACATGCACATTATAGCAATCTAATGCAAAATATGTCCTCCTCTAGCTTGAATGAGATCCTGTACACGGTTTGGCACGTATTCCACTAAATTAGAACATAAAATTTTGATCTCGTCGTCACGAAACCAAACTTTTATAGCATTCTCAATCATTGTTTTCTTTGTTGAGCAGTCCACTTTACTCAAACATCTCTTTACAATGCTCCACAAATTTTCGGCGGGATTTACATCAGGAGAATTACCAGGTCAATCCAAAACCGTTATTTTCTGTTTTTGAAAAAAATTCGTTGTTAGCTTAGAAGTATGGCATGGAGCATGATCTTGTTGAAAGCCACCAACACCACCAGCGAACGTTTGCATCAAAGGCACAATTTTACTTTCTATTATAGAAATGTATTGTTTAGAGTCCATCATACCTTCAACTGGTACTAAGCTGCCAGGTCCTCCGGAAGTAAAATAACCCCAAAACATCTATTTCTGAGGGTGCTTAACTGCTTGAATAAGATCTTGTTCCCTGATGGGTTCTCCACTGTTTCGTCTGACAAATCTTGGTCGAAACCCTTGCACAAGAAAATGCGTTTCATTACTGAATATAACCTTCTTCCAATCTTGTGCAGTACATGATTGATATTTCCTGGCCCAATCCAAACGTTTTTTTTCTTCATTGCAGGTGTTAATAACTGCTTTCGGATTGATTTTCATGCAAATCTCCCCGCTTCAATAAGCCTTCGTCGAACTGTCAATGAATCCACGCTCACACCAGTAGCTAACAATTTCCTCTGAAGATCTCTACTTGTTTTGTAAGGATGCATTGTGCTATTTCGTACAAGAAATTTGTCGGTTCTTGCGTTTGTGTCCACATTTACTCTTTCGTTTTGGAGACATTGTCCCAAAATTCTTTTGCTGATTAATAATCCTAGAAACACTAGATTTTCTAACCAACTGCTGCAGCAATATCCCTCACAGTCATAAAAATATGCTGACTAAGGGTAACAATTATAGTTCTTTTCCTGGGAGTGATATCCATTTTTTAAATACAAGTCAGAAGGAGACAATTCACACAAGTGATCACTTCTTACAGCAACTGAAGGGAAAAATTTTCGACATGTCAAGATCACATGGTCAAACCGGTTTAGACTAGTCATGGGCAGTCGCACGTTGTAAGAAAATGCAGTTGAAACTGGATTGAGGCAGAAAATCTCCGAGAAAGGAACAATTTTCTTTTAAAATATGCTTGTCTCAATTGACTTGCACAGTACTGTGTAGTGTAGACACCAGTTCAAATTTTGAACTAAATTCAACTAAGGGTTGATAGACTTTCGATCTGAACTTTCAGAAAAAACTACATCTCAAAAACGTAATTTCTTAAATATGTAAAATTTATGAGGGTATTTTGTTATCACAAGTGCAGTTTAGTGCCAACTTTTGTTTCATTTGATTTTAAAAACGTGGATGAAACAGAAATTCGATTTTCAGATACTATTAACCACATGCCAGGGATTCATTGCCAAATATCTCGCCAGGGATCACATTATTCCTCAGTAAAATGCTAAATTCACGTCAAAGGTCGATATTGTGTGACTATTGTACGCCATTGCCATATAAGGTGTTCTCTGGCATAACAATCTTATTAGAGAGTAGGCGATAAAGATTTTGGGAGACGCTAGTTTTTCTTGATACTGTATTCATTTAAAACTTTCATGCTTATTGAGACTTTGAAGCTCGTTCTTCAATCGTCGGACAGCAACATAAGTCTATTTCTCTTCGGAAACTTATCATATGAAATGAAGTAAGACTGAGGTGGATGCCTAAATGATTGAAAATTATCCATGTATATATATTTGTTTTGCATTTTGATAGTTTTTTTCTCTGTTTTATAGTTTTATGCATTATCCACGGAATTATTTTGTAAAAATTATTTAACTTTTTGAATTTTTCAAATTACCAGTAAAATTTCAAATGTGAAATAGTGCTTGTAATGTGCTGTTTAGACTTTGAAATTCTAAATTATTTTCCGAATTATTTATGTATTAATGACTTTGATGATGATTTATAATGAAAGGTTTGCTTCTCCAATTATTACTTCCTCCTAAATGAAGTATTTTTAAATTTATAAGTTCGAGCGAATTTTTGAAACTTTTAAGGATTTAATAAAGGATTGAAGTGAGAAAAATTTAACATAGCGGTAACGAACAGAATATGAGATGTTCGTTAACTAACATTATTTTTGCATTTTTACTATTACTATTGATCTTACAAAAAAAATTAGTGATAGTTCAGCCAAAAGACATAGCACAGAAAGATTTCACAGGTGGTTTTTAATGAGCCTTCCTCGCTTTAGGAGCGTGTAACCGCTTGATCTATAACGGCATCGTCCTGATAAGGACTCATGTTTATATCTACAAAAGATCCACCTGATTTTATATATTTCCTCAATAAACTGTATCTTTGAGGAAGACTCAAAGCCCTAAAATAACATGAGGTTAAGGCAGGCGAACGTGGAAGTCATGAATTATAATGCGATTCTCTGTAAAATGATATTGTAGTAATTGCTGAACTTCACTTGTGATGTGAGAATAAGCATCATCTTTTTGAAATGTTGTTGTTTAGAAGTATCTACGCTTCTGAAGTTCTGAAACTTCACGCCTTGCAACATATCCTGATAATGTACTGCAGTTATGGAAGAGGTATTTGGTGCTTAAAAAATTATTTCTTCAAAAACAATTGAAAAGGACACAGTGAAGACAATAACATCTGGAAGATGCAGGGGCATTGATTCTTATTTTCAGTGGACAAAATACGACAGTTTTAAAAGTGAGCTCATCGTTCCATAGGAAATTCCAAGCCCATTTCTGATGCACCTTCTTCGGTGTCCATAACAATAAAGCTAACTTTTCACGACGATGGTTATTACCAGGTTGTAAATAAAGAATCTTATAAGGATAAATTTTGTGTGCTCTCTGCATATGCCTTCCTACCATTGTGGAAGGCAAATTCAGCTGCATTGATACGATATATACAGTAGATTCTCCTGCTGTGTTCGTAATGATCTGCTAAATAACAAAGATTGAGACATCTTCCATCACCTGTGATATTCGGGGATATTTTTTTTTGTTGTTGTTGATTTTTTACTGCCTTCGGCTATTTGAACTGCAAAGTTGTCAGTTTCCTCGAAACATTTGAACATTTTTCGCACAGCATGTGGTATTGCTGGGCTTGTAAATTAAAATTTTTGCCCTTAGTACAAGAAAAAAGCTTTGACAGCGTTATTGTGCTTTGATAGGAAATTTTAAGCTGTAGAACACGCTCTAACAACGAGAAAAACCATCATGGCGGCCTGATGGTTTTACCTGTTACTTAGGACAGTCACTTTGCATATTATGATGACACTTGAGCCCACCTTTCATGCAAATTTTGTTCTTCGGTATGGCTCACACTGGCGAATATTCAAACTATCACTTAGCTATCACGGTTTGTGCACAAAGAAATGTAATAATGTTACAAACTTTGTAAATATTTGTATTCGCCTTGAAATATCTCAGACAGATCTGAAATACTTAGATTCTGGGACGAAAATTCCGCAATTTACGCTTATTTTAAGTAAAAACGGCATTTCCAGTGATTTGGCGACTTGGCGAGATTCTTGGCAAAAAAATAGATAGTTCTGGAAAATTTCATTATCTAAATTCTAGAATCATTACTAAGCGAGATATCCTAGAACCTTCTAGAACCTTGGCGAAAGTCCTAGATTTTCAAGCCAAAGTCCGTTATAAATACCACCGCCCCATTGCCCCTGATCATTAGAGAGTAGTGAAGACTTGAGTGTTAGTCTAGTGCACAGAAGCTGTTATCTGTCAGAGGTATTAGAGACATCTTTATTTGGAAGCTGTTTCCTGTTGTATTAACTGAATTGGAGCTACGTAATTGTGACTCGTAACCGCAGTAATTTCGTAGATATTTCTACGAATAAACGCTTTGTGATTTTCGAGAAATTGCTTTATCAAGCCTCAATCTACTCTAACCCTGAACCGTGGTACAATAATAATAAAATTAATTATTGAAATCTCTTATTCTATTATTTATTATATTGCATTTTATTAGTTTTGTCATATTGCTTTAAGCAGACCATCTCATTTTCACCTAGCGGCTTTTTTTACACTAGTTTTTGCAACAATAAATTCCCATAGTCTAATATGTATGCTCTCCAAATATGAAAACTAACATACACTGCTTCACTTATCAGGGCTGCCCAATAAAAGGGGTAGCTTCATTTGGATCACCCTGTATATAGTAAAGATAACATGAGCACACAAACCTAATATAATTGCAATGCGAGCACAGTAATTAAAATTAGAAAAACGCATCGTAAATTATACTTAAAATTAATTTGAAAAACTTATATTAATTAGAGAAAAGAATTTATATGAAATAAAAATGATGAAATTAAAAATTTAATTTTTTGAATTTCAAAGTGATATAAAATAATCTTTGAGCAATCTTGTACTTTGAATCTTATTTGGACATTTTGCTTAGTTTTAAATTAATAACTAATTAAAATTTTGAAAGACTCTCTTAGTAAGCATCTTACATTCAAAAATGCGCGGCGCTTTCTTGAAAAGGTCTACGACCAACACTCTACTCTGTTGAAAATTCTGATAGACTTCTGTGCAATGCATGATTCTTCATGCAGACTAGAAAGAATTCACCATCTTTAAAAGCATCGGGAGTGGTTTCCCCAAAACTCTCTCGCATACTCTAATAAATTCTTTATGCCAAAAAATGCCGTTCAAGACATTTGCGTACAATAGTTAAGAAATATAAATTTTTGGAGTGAATGTAGCATTTTTACTGAATCTATCGTATCATCCTCAGCAAGTTTTTTTTTTTTGGCGATAAATCCCTGGCATGCCTTTAATTGCATCCGAAAATCAAATTTGTGCTTTAGATAAGTTTCTCTTAATCGATTGAAGAAATATTTGACACGAAACTGCACTTGCAGTCACAAAATCCCATACCTAATTTGACATACTTAAGTTACTGCGTTTTTGAGTTATCGCTTTAATATGTTTCTGAAAATACAGACCGACAGAAGTGAACCCATTTTTGGTTTTATTTCAAACTTTGAACACCCCGGCCGGCACTTCGAAATGAGAATGAGAGGCTTCCGGTATGGTGGTGGATCTCGCTACCCTGGAGGGTACACAAAAAGGTGGGGTATCTGTCTCCTCCCATCTATGAAGGGACGTACTTCCTTCGGGAAGGGTTGTACCGTAATCGGTGAGGACCATTAGGACTCAACCACAGTTCCCGCCAGTGTTGCAGTGTTGCTGTCCGATCATTCAATTTTCGTTATCCGTGTGCCTTCGGGCGGGTCGGAGAGTCAGTGATATGACTTATTTCAAACTTTGACAAGTATCTGCACTACAGTTATTATATCTATGTGCTGAATCTCATCTCTTCGTTTTGTAGTTGTCGCGTTAACTTATATTTGAACAGTCAGATAGACGGACTTCCTCCGAACAGATTATCAAAATTTGATAGAAATCTGCAAATTTGGTATAAAGATCGTATACCAAATTTCAATCATCTTTCTTAAAGCGTTTCTGAGTTATCTTTGTCACAACATGAGCCCTACACTACATATAAGCAAAAGTAAAAATGCTTATTCTAAATCATAATTCTCTTGAAAGAACTGGGAAGCGGCCGTCTTTCGACATGATTGCAGATCTCAAAACTCAGCAGTAATTGCGCTCTCAGTGAGAAAATGTTTTCAAATGAAGTCGCTATATTCATCCCACCCCATCACCCATAAAAGGAGGAAATGAAAAAGAAAACGTTTTTTGAGTCCTCTTCTTTCGCAAGCACTGATTGGCGTGAAACGTAAACGATCTCTTTGAAAGGCATCTTAAGGGCATTTTAGACTCAGATAGCAGAAGGTCTTGCATTAAAGGCCCTTCAACAGAAAGAGGCTTAATTTAACTCTTCACATTTTAAATAAGCTTGTGACTTTGAAGAACGGAAAGAGTTTTACATTCCTTTGTTCAATTTATTAATTAGGGATATTATCTTAAGATATTTTTATCAACTATTCTCTGATCCATATAACTCTGCTTGATGATGCTATTTTAACTTCTCAAGTACTTAGCTATTTAATTAAATTACTCATAAGGCCTTTCTTTCTATAAAAAAAGGGGGCACTGCCGGTGGTGGCGTAGTGATAAAATCTCGGCCATGGATTGGAGGGTTTCAGATTCGAGACCCGATTCCACTGAAGAATCGTGTAAGCTGGCCTAGTGCGCGCAAAATCCATCCGGGCCAAATGACCTCCCGCTGGTTTGGTGCGGAATTTTGGAGAGAAGTGCCATTTTAGGCGTCGTTCTCGTCATCTGACTACGGTTCCAAATTACGAGGTTTATCCCAAAAGAACCCTAGATTGTTTTTAAACGGGCCGTTAATATATCTGAACTCTGAACTCCAAAAGGAAAGAAACGAAATATTCATTAGATATTGAAAACGTAAGCGTAACTTGCGTTCTAAATTATTGTTTCATTTGGTTCTAAACATTTGACTGTTGCCATTCCACTTTTTACATTATCTTTCTAATAACAATAAATATAAAGCTATCTTGCTTTTGTTTTTCACAAAATATGATCACGGCTAGCCTCAAGTATTTTAAAATCCTATTTCGATTAGAAATGCTAAATTATCGTAAAGTAAAATTGATTTTTAAAATAATTTTACGTTCTGCTTGTGTATAAACTTGATAAAACTTTTTTGCAAATTTTACTCTAACTTTACCTCAAACGCAATTAGCTTTAGAGATATTTCCTTAAACTTTTTGGGTCCACTCCAGAAACTCAAAAACCTTAAACTATTATAGATCTGTAAACACTCGAAGATGGCTTGAATTTTAAAAACTGCTAGATTTTAAAACAATTTTTATCGAACTTTAATTTCTATATTTCCTGCTTCTGAATTGAGTTTGTGACAGCAAGATAGCTATCGATTCGAATTTCTGGATTCAATTATCATATATTGATAAATTTTTCGGTTATTACAGAAATAGCATATCATTTCATTCTTGGTTTTCGATCAAATTTAAAATACAATAGATTTTTGATAAAAAATATATGCTGTATATGATTTATATTTGAGAGAATATTTGCTACATGGAGATTATGACAATTGATAAATATTTATGCACTTACTGGTATGTTCTTGAAGATAATACTATGAATCACAAAATTATAAAAGCTGGGAGCTTTTTTTTTCAAATAACAGTTTAATAAAACGAAACAATAGTCGCGAAAAAAATAATAAGTATAAATTTTAAAAATATATATTTTTTTATAAATTTTGTATAAAATTAATGAATAAATAAAATAGGCTATCCTAAAAGTATATAGACTTCTGGAGTATTTTGTAGTTAAATTCGAATTTTGTATCCATTCCTTTAAATCATCTTGATAATTATATAAGGTATGCTTCCTTCAAGTATTTGGAGGTTGTAGAATGTATTCAGGACTAACTTTGCTCTTCTTATTGCTTTAATTCTTGAATAGTCGAAAACTGTGACCATCAGTATACACATCTAGTGCAAGCACTCTTCAAAGGTTTTCAACTGGTTTCAGGTATGTGATGGGTGGCCAATTTATAGCAGTCATTTTATTCTGTTTAAATAGCTTGTTGAGCAGTACGTGTGAATGGACACATTTTCTTGTTGAAATTTCCAATTCTGTCCTCCTAAGATGTTGCCAATGTTTACAACTCCAATTGTTACCAGATCCAAATGCATGTCTTTTGAGGATATTTGGATAATACGCAGAGTACTGACGAAGCACTTAAGAACACTTAAGAAAAGCAATATTACGTTAGAACAGTAAGTGCCCCAAGCCAGGAAAGAACCACCTTTTTGTTTTCAACTGAAGAATTCGCGAGGTTTTTATTTATAT
>JAPMOR010103252.1:104727-133806 GCA_026543865.1 Argiope aurantia
TATATATATATATATATATATATATATATATATATATATATACTAGCCGCCTTTGGCGACCAGCCGGTTCGCCAGTATTATCGCTCGCTACAATTTTCAATTAAATATTTTAATTAACTGGTCTCTTAAAGGATTCTCAAACAAAACATTTTTAATCTTCAAATTTTGATAGTATCATACCAAACTTATACTGTTTAGATCGTTTCGTTCAATTTACTATATATATTTTGCTAATTTGTTGCCATTTCCGGTAAAACTTCAACTTTAATTTAAAATGTAAATGACGAATTTGCAATTAATATTAAGATATTTTTTAATAAAACCAAGCGTTTTATTTTATTTATCATCTTTATTGTTATTTATTAATTATTATTATTATTGAATATGAGTATTGCAAACAGAATCGCTCGGTATTTAAGTCTTATGTTAACTACAAAATATTTTTCATAGATTATGTAATACCTCAAACAATAATTCAACAAAAATTTCTGAGATTCAGTATAAAATTCAGTTTTCAGTTTTGCTTTCAAAAGGATTGAAATGAAATCAATAATAATATTTTGTTCCTGCTTATAAATATATTTCAAAAATTATGAAGCCTAAATTTAATGCAGTAAAGTATCATATTCTGATAAATATTCTGGACACACCAAATTTTAAATAAATGAATGAATGTTTCTATTTTCCACGATCACCTAAGACTTATTTATAAAGTTTTAAATGTTAAAAATTTAGAAAAACTCACCATTTTCATAATCTTAGGCCAATTAATCTTGAGAAACCTGCGCGCTGATTGGCATATTTTCTTTGAAGCGATCGATGGAAAATCTAAAATTATCCTTTTTGTATTGAATAGTGATATTCAAATCTTCATAAATCAGTCAGTTTAAGTGATTGGAAATTAACTCTTAAAAGTCAGTGATTTAGTTGATTGGAAATTAACTCTATGACCACCATAAAATATGTTCTTTCTCTTGTGGTGTATGCATTCTCCTTAATATCCGATCGAATAAAACATCACATACAAAAGTACTACATAAAACAAACACATCAAAAGTAAACATAACATTTCAATAGTTGCCAAAAACAAAAACAGAGAAAATGCAATTAATAAGCAGACGATATTTAGAAAAGTACAGATATTTAGACTGGAAAATGAAATTATCTGAAATTAAAAACACGCGCAGATGATATTTACAAAAGTAAAAATATTCAAACCTGAAAAGGAAAATATATGAGTTATTCCATCAATAAATGTCATAAGTTTGTTTACATCTTCATTATTTTATGAGTCATTAAATATCAAAATGGATCCGGGACTGAATAAACACCCTGTATAGAGAGTGTAAAAGATCATAAAACAATTTTTCTTGGATTTATTTTTTGGAAAAAATAATACTTCATATTTGTTTCATTTCCTACAGACACGTGCCGAAAATTATATTTTTTCAGATTTCATTTCCAAAAAGATTTAATTTATTTTCAGTTAGAGCTTTAATAAATGTGATGGCAACACTTTGAAAAAAGCTATTTTTTTTCCCCATGAATGTGAAACGTGCTTAATCTGAATTTTTATTTTTGACGAAAAAATTTATTGAAAAACATAGTTAAAATATTTATTTAAAAATTCATTAAAAATAGAAATTTAATTTTAGGATTAAAACAGTAGTATCATTTAAAAGATAAATTTTTTATCTTTAACTTCATGTAAAAATCTTTTTTGTGCGGTAATATTTTCGGCAGTTATAGCAGAAACACGTCAAAATTTCGCTTAATTTTTAAATAAATAAAATTCTAGTTAAAAATTCGAAAAAATAAATCCCAGGTGCACATTCCCGGCCTCCAATGTATACACGCGCCAAATTTGGTAGCTGTAGGTTGAATGGTCTGGCCTGTAGAGCGCCAACACACACACACACACACACACATTGAGCTTTATTATAAGTATATATATATATATATATATATATACAATGGATATAAAAACAATCTTTTTCATTTTCCATATATTATTTGGAACTGCTTATTTTAAACTTTATATTTTTTTACAAAAATAATCAGTCGTACAAGCATATTACTGCTTTGTAAAAAATTTGCTTTAATTCCATATGCCAGTTATTTTTTCAAGATTATTGCATCATTTTTTAAATCCTATTCATATAATTTTGTAACGCACTGCATGTATTTGTTTCTACAGATTAGATAAGTTCTTTTGTGACACTACTTAATATTTATTTCTCTTGACTTCATGCTTAGCGCCATGATTTTTGCAGCTACTACTCTCTTTCCACCTAAAAATCATCTTTCGCGGTGTAGATTTTTCCATTAAATCATCAGAATTTTATAGAAGTTGATATTGCCTTACAGAAATTGATATTTTCTATTAAAATTTGGAAATAAGCATGATCTCCAAATTTAAATAACAAATACCGTGCGATTGGTCATCCATTTTCGGCCAACTGGAGAAAAGTGCAAATAAGTAAATATTTTCTCAAAAGATTATATCGATATTACAGAAGAAATATAATAACTTTGTAAAACATTTATTATAGACTAGTCACCTCAGGCGATAAGCTGTTTCGCCTTATTGATTATATATGATTTTAAATCGTTTTTTTAAATCTCATGTTATTATGCCAAATTGTCTGACATAAGAACCTCATTATTTTATTTCCTTAGTTAAGCTCTGTTTATCGTGTGCATGAATCTTTATAACATAGACACTCCCATAACATCATAGTGCAGTTAAAAACGTATGCATCTGGTTAATCTATCCTCTAAATCTTGTGGTACTGAAAACTACCCAGATTTTAAACAGGATCTATCCTTAGCTCTCAACAATGGAAGAAAATCGTTACAAATTTGATGAAATAACGTAAACATTTTGAATTTTAAGGCAACAATGTAATCTACTTTTGGAATTCAGGTAAAAAGCATAATTTTAAAAAAACTTCCAAAACTCATCAAATATTTGCTCGGTTATTAACATATTTTAACTTCACGGTATCATTAGAAAGACATTTTTTTAATCTTTAGCATTATAAAATTTATTTTTGTATAATAATATTTTTGGAAGCTATCCCAGAAAAACTCAAAAATTCAGCTTAATTTATAATTAATTAACATTTTAATAAAATTAATTACAAAAAATAGTTTCGAGGTGCACATCCTAACCTTCCATGGTATGTGTGCAATTTTAGTGCAAGTCAAGCAGTCTAGCCTGCAGAGAGCCGATGCACACACACACACATACTTTCATCTTTATTAATAGTATAGATATAAATCAGAAAGTAGAGATTAGTATAAATATAAAGCAGACAGTTTATAATGATAAATGTATTTAAACTCAAAATCAATTATTTCAAAACTTTTCTATTATCATTCTTAAAATTGGAATTATAAAAATAAAAATTTAACATGTTTATGTTTTTATGGGAAACACATTTTTAACACCTTCATGTGACACTTTTATAAATATAAAAAATATAACCATAATCCCTTCTGAACTCAACTAACATCTAATTCCTAAGATCACTGTCGCTGGCACAGGATACAATAAAAATGTTTCCAAGTTATTAATTTTAAATTGGTTCAATGTAACGGATTCCTAATGACATTTTTATCTACGATATAAAAAGCATCTTTAAAACAGTTTCATACCAAACAAAAATTCAAAGCAAATGGGGAGAGAAAAGTCTTTTATTGTTTTTTCTTATAAATTTGATGCTTCTGTTCTCTTACTAAAGAGATTTGGAGCTGTTGTTGAGAGGCAGAAAAGTTTAAACCATCATAATCTTCTTCCAAATTGATAATTTAGAAACCTCATTCCTCTAAAAAATAGAAGTTATTTGCTGCGTCCTTTCCGCAATTTAATTCTTTTTGCTAAGCTGGTGAAAATATCCTCTTAAATTGCTCAACGGCAGATGAGAAACAAATGATAATAGAGGAAGATTCTTAAGTAGCGGCTTCCTTTTCAGCTTACAGACAGCTATTTTTGTTCCCTCTAATGTTCCGAGATTGTTGACTTTGCCACCTTTTTAAAAGTTGGGAAAAGATGGAAAGAAAATAAGAAAGGAATATTAGTGTACAAATACGCTTTACGCGCAGTAAAATATGACGATTCATTTTCTATCTATAGAAATTATATTATGGTAATAATAACAAGTTCCATTTATGCAAAAAGACGCATAACTCAAAAAATATTTCTTCCCTTATTTGGTTGATTATATCCCTCCGTTTATTGGATAAAAATTTCAAAACTGTATCTTCATTCTTCAGTATTTATTTAAATTATTATTTACGATGACAAATGAAATATATTTGAAAATGATTATATATTAGAAATATATCCCAAATTGGGTTTTTATTGGATAATTTCAAATAATAAGTTTATTTTATATAAGGATAAAATATATCGAACAAATATTTTTTTAAAAGACACAAAAACAAAAATTTTATATTTAATATATTATCAGATGTCTGATCGTTCGATATGTTTCAGCAGACTTACAAATAAAAGTTGAATAGAATGTTATCCATATTTAAAAAGTTAGAGAAATTAAAAAGATATATTAATTTTAAAAAATCTTAAAATTTCAACTAAGGAGGCAAATCAAGATATTTTTCTTCCTTTTCAACTTGATTTTATTTTAAGTTATAAAAGAAAAGATATTTATAAAAGGGAAGAGGACTACAAAACACAAAACATTGTTCACTTTACTTTAAACATGAAAAAAATGCTCAAAATGTATGGGAGATTATTGTACATTAAAAAGAGAATAATGTTTAAAAATATATAAATATTATAATTTATTTATTCTATAAATGAATAATTAGATAAAAACATTTTTGATTTTCATATTTCTCAAATTGCTTAGCCAGAATTCATAATCTTAAACAAGAAAAGAATTTTCACTGGCAACACATTAAATATTGAACAAAATCGCGCATCCCCCGCTGAATTCATCGAAGTCTTGCCTTCAGTAGTCTCATAAATCATTCTTAGTCAAGTAGTTTAATCACAAAATCGATTTTCAAAAAAAAGTTGATTCAATTCAATTCGATTTTCAAAATCTTTTGAATTTGAATTTTGGAATTCAATAAATCAGTTACTAAAACAGCAGACATTCAGATGTCGTGAATATTTGAGTGAAGTCTTTCTCCTAGTGATTTCCCTTTGGACACTGCTGTGACGCATTTTTCTACCGATTTACTCGCAGGTGCTTCTACGTATTTTAAGTGTTGTTCTAGTATGTGCTTATGCTTTGGCTGTATTTTGTTGTCTTCTCTTCGAGAAAATGTCATCAATTTATTATTGAACCGTTATTTGTTAAGGAAAAATGAAGTTGTTTGTTATTGGATTGTTTCATCAACACCCACAGCATTTGATAATTTTTTTCGGATTAAAAATCTCAGTAATAATACGAATAATTATGAAATATATGATATTTATACCAATGAGTGTGTTAACAGTATGTATGAGTGTATTGTATTTATATTTACAAATTCCTTTACTTCATAATAATGCTTGCAATTCATGGCATCATGAAGGAAGTGCTTAGAAATATAACTGTATTTTTGTTTCTTATTCTTTTTTTGTTTGTTTTTTTCAAAACTTTTCTTGCCTTATATAAGTTTACTTCCAACAACGATGTTTTAAAATTTTTAATCGCATTTTTTTATAATGATGGACACTCAACTCGACTGTGTAGGTTGGGCTGATGTTTGATTTTCAAGGCTACAATTCATAAAAATCGACTCTAAATTTAATTTTAATACCCGTTTTTTAAATTTAATTTTAATAATTCGATGGTTTAATTTAAAATAGCTATCTTACATTTCTGTTTTTAGTACCAGATAAATTCATAAAGATCCTTATTTATAGATGTAAGGATAACTGAGGTTCTATTCAAAGGGAGTCCTTCCATTAAGGCTGTTGAACTGCTCAACGGCCTTAATTTTTTTTTTCATTTTTAAAGCAATTTGGTGAATTTTCTAAAATAAGCGTTCGTTTAACAACAAAAAAGAAATAACAATAATGGAAAAAACCAAGGAAAAGGCAGAAAATGAATCAACAAGTGGGAAATATGCAAGTTGGAACTTCACAGACTTTAACCCTAGAAGGAAGACATCAAAATTCAATCATCATGTAATAGCTGAAGGCGAAAACGAAAAATACCTCCCATTGAGATTATAAGGGTTATCAGATTATAACAGGCTTGACATACAACTTAACTAAATGATACCTTTTTTTTTCTCCCCTATGCAAAGTTTGCCTTACTTCTTTTAATTAATTTTTCTTCCTTAATATTTGGTTGTTTTTACGTTGCTCTATTTCAAACTCAACTGCATTGATATACACGGTGTTTATAAATGAGAATCCCAGAGTTATAGGAGTATCAAAATGGAAACAAAATAGAGTATAACCTTGTTGTTCATCAACAATTACAAATAACAATTAAAATTTTAAATTTAACACAATTACATATGTTCATTGTAAGCGCCTCCAAGAATACGAATGATATCAAGGCGATACGATGACTCTTCCCAAACTCTTTCGGCATTTCTGCTGTGATGCTTTGAAAATCTGCAGATATGCTTGTCTCACCAGCATCAGTTAGCATTGGGGGGGGGGGGGCATCGTCATACACACGTCTCCATTTTCCTCAAAGCTTCACACTGCGCATCTGGAAAGGATTGTAGGAAGAGTCACTGTACTCCTTCGATATCCTGGAATGGCTCACAGTGAATAATTGGTAACTGTGCTGAATTTAAATTTTCAACTGTTATTTTTTATGTCTGAAGAAATCCAAGACTGTTTGTTGTTTTGTTTACGTTTAACAAATTTGCTACGTTCGGATATTCATCACTCTGTAGATACCTTTTCTTCGATTATATGCCGTTTATTGAAAAAGAGATGCAATGATAATTTCCTAAAATGCTGTTAAAAATTTTATATTTGGAGATAAAGCTCTTTTTTACAGAAAATTCTTTTCATTTTCCACTGCTGCGAAATAGTTTTTAGCAGGGCCACTCGTTTCTGATCTGACAATCTGGCAATGGTTCTAGAGCAGTAAAATTTTTGCTCCATTTTATCATTCGCGATTTAACTGCGAGGTGTCTTTCTTTCGCTGGAATTCGAGGAGGTCTCCATGCAAAACTGGAAATGAGTGACCCCGGAGATAAAAGGTCTTCGAATGAAGCCGCAACTCTCATTTCGACTGAACTCATCACCCGTAAAAAAAAGATCGAAAAAGAAGCATTCGCATTTTTTTTTTCCTTTAGCGGGAACCGATTGGCTAGAAATGGAAACGATCTATTCAGAAGCATCTTAAGGGCATTCTAAAGACAGCTTGCAGAAAGTTCTCGCGTGAAAGGAGAAGATAAAATGACTCCGTTTAAAAAAGAAGATGCTAGGTGTAAAGAACGGTCGAGAGATTGTCGTCCTTTGTTGCCTTTATTATACGCTGATATCGATTTAAACTCTACATAATCGCCAAACTCAGACCTTTATTCAGGAAAATTTATGATGCACCGTTTGTGAGTGCTATTTCTTTAAATACTGAGTGTGTTTCATACGAAATGACAAAATGAAATACAGTGTTATTATCATTTAAAATTTACTCATATCTTCTTTTTGTATAGTCTTTTCTGAGGGGCTGATTAATCGTTGTAAGTTCCTTAGCCAGTACAAGTTTCCGTCCCTTTTCTCTCCTTCCAAATACTCTAAAACCAGATATTCTTTATTCATTTTGACTGTATTTTTATATTAGCCTTTTACATTGTAAATAGATTGCAATAACACATTTAATTTCGCTTAACCTTCAAAAGAGATATCAGTATCTCGATTTTAAGAAAAAATTCAATTTAAAAAATAATTTTTAAAAACTAGCAAAATATATTTTCAAAATCATTTTGGTGAATTCTATAGACGGAAATCTAAAGTTTATAATGGCTGCTGATTACAAGATAATATATTACAAGATAATATACACAAGATAATATGGCACCACCTTTTCGGGTTTTTTTTATGTACTTACATTCCTGCAATTCTATACATGGAAATACAGAGTTTACAGTGGCTGTCGATTGGTAACGAGGCATAATCTTCTCTTTTTCTTTCTACATATTTTAAGATAATATAGCACTACACTTTTGGTTCTTTTTATGCTCTTGCATTCCTGGAATATATCCTAAAAAGCAGAGAGGAAGAAGGCTGCAACATCTAGAAGATCGATGCGAAGTCAGCAAGCTGGAGGATTCCTTTCCACCCCAAAGATTTTTAGCGAGTAAAAGCTCAATCTAGCAAGGGTTTTTTTTTCTGTTGTTTATTTTTGCTTGGTTTTTTTCCCCTCTCCAATTAAAGGGAAAAAATCGAATATGTAATGCAGGCATTAAAATTTTGATCAAATTCGATACTGATCTGCATTTTTTTCTAAAAGACTACATGCCACATTTAATTTATCTCAGTAGTTATACCATCGCTTTTACATACACATGAATATACACACCAACAGATTAGAACCCATTAATGGAATCCGTACAGAATTGTTATAAAATTTTACTACATTGATAACAAAACTGCATATCAAGTTTTATCCATTTAGTTCATCATGATTTTGTATTGATCATGTTCAAATGCCAATGACAAACAGACGCACAATCTTTCGCCTTCTAGATTTTCGTCCCAATTTTAATGGAAATTTACAATATTACAAGTGCAAAGACTACATACTCAATTCTATATTTCTAATTCGAAGCACCCCGTTCAAACATAGTCTTACATAATTCCAAAAAAAAATTTCGATCTCAGGGTCGTTTGAAACGTACAGATTAGTCAAAATATCGAGTTTGAATTCTTTGACGAATGCAATACTTTTTCTATATATACTTGGTACACGAGAAAGTAAGAAAACGGTGAGCAATACAATTAGACAATATGTGAAACATTTCTGGTTTTAAATATTTTATTTTCTGTGACAAAGCTGGTAAAATACAACAATCTAACTGGTCATGAAAGAGTTTTTCGAGCTCAGGGCCTTTTGAAATGTGCGGAATGGTTGAAATCTCAAGTTTGAATTTTTTGCCGAATACAAAACTTCGTATACTTGATACACGAGAAAGTAATTAAACGGTACAGAATGCATTCAGATAGCATATGAAACATTCCTGGTTTGAAACTAATTCAATATTTTATTTTCCATATTTAAGCCGATAAAATATAACTATCTACTGCTCTTGAAAGTTCCCAATGGACTTATTTCACTTTTCTTCAAAACTCCAACAAGTCTTAAAAATTTCGACAATTATAAATTTGTGGAAGAGAACATTCTGTTCCAGATTATAGTTCCAATTTAGTCTCGGACCAGTGAGCCGAAAAAGCTTGCATTTGCATAATCTCGGCCCGGACGATTCCAGCGATCGATGCCAGACATCATCGGGAGACATTTCGGCTTATTATTATTCGCCGCGACTCGAATTAGCGCGCGAGGCTTGTTCGAACGCACTGCGATGGAAACAATCTGTCAGGTTGTTCAGAAGCACCTAAACTACCCAAACAAAGGTATTTATTCGAGTGGGGGACAATGTTTCAGAAACGTCGGATGTTTGGAAAAGGGGTATTCGGTGTGGCGATTCGCGTGGATTGGTTTGGCGATGATTATTGGATGGATTATTTTATCCGCATCGTAACCCGACTTGAGCAAATTATTATTTTAAACCTAGAATTAAGTAAGAATAAGTATTTTTACCCCAATACCATTCTAAATACTCCTGAAATATTTAATAATATTTTCTATTTTAGCTATATTTATACTACAATGAGTTTTATTTTCTATTTCCACTCACTCTTTGACCCTACTGAGTCAGACTAGAAATTAAAACGATATTTATTTTTAAAAATCAATAATAGCAATGATTAGAACTTGATAAATGTTAATAAAACGATCAAATACTAGAGGTTTCGTAAGAGTCACCAGCGGGAGTAGTCTCCCCAAAACGTTCTCGCATACTCTCTCATAAACTTGTCATACCA
The DNA here is from genome assembly GCA_026543865.1 of Argiope aurantia. NCBI lineage: Eukaryota > Metazoa > Arthropoda > Arachnida > Araneae > Araneidae > Argiope > Argiope aurantia. The sequence continues at coordinate 114,761 of JAPMOR010103252.1, forward strand.
GAGAACACCTTGCATGACACTGGCGTAGAATAATTACGAAATATTAACTATTAGTGTGAATTTAACACTTTTACTGAATCTAGAATGCCATCCTTGGCAAGGTTTTTTGGCGATTCATCCCTGGCATGCGGTTAATAATATTCAAAATTGAATTTGTTCTTTAGATGCGTTTTTTTTTTAATCCATTGAAACAAAGATTTGACACAAAACTGCATTTGTAGTTACAAAATCCCATACCTCATTTGATATATTTTAAGTCACTGAGTTTTTGAATGATAGCGTTTACATGCTTCTGAAAGTACAGACCGACAAACAGTCAATATTTTATTGGTTTTGGATCAGATTTTGACAGGCGTCTGCTCTATCGATGTGAAATCTGTGCACCGAATCTTTTCTGCCTGTAGTAATCAGGTTCACTTACAGCCGGATTATTTGACAGACGAACTTCCTCTGAGCAGATTTTACTCAACAATTTATAGAAATCTACACATTTGGTGAAAGACTGCTTACAAAATTTCAACCGTTTAACTCAAAGTGTTTTTGAGCGGACGGATATTTTCCAAAAATGTGTTTTTCGCACTTAGGATGGTCTGAAACGCTGAGATTCTTCAAAATCTCAAGTTCAAATTTTTTGACGATTGCATTACTTTATACTGCGCATACGAGTAAGTAAAAGTGTGAAGGTATGATTTAATGGAAGAATAAGATCCGACGGATTTTACAAAGGAAAAATTTTGATCGTGAGGAATGTTATTAACAGATTCACAAACGTTCTTTGAAAGTATGGCCACCTTTGAGGATTTAAAAACGGACAGTCAGAAAGAAGGTGGAAAATAGATAGTTATTAGTTACAGCGTGTACTAAAATGTGTGTTTGCCCATTAGCAAATTCCAATAAGTTTGTTCGATTCGTAGACGTGTTAGAACAAAGTCATTTTTTCTATTTTTTGAAAAAAGCCCATTTTTTATTAGATGCTTGAATTTTTCGTTTAGTTCAAAACTCTACTGAGCACGCCAGTTTAAATAAAATATATTCCTGATATACTTTTTCAGTTCGCATGCATGGGTAGGCATTTTCCAAAATATTTGATGCTTACTTCATGGCTTTTTCTACTTTTTCATTTCCACTTCTGCTCATATGAAATGAAATCCAACATATTAACAACGTTTGTAAAGAAATCTAAGATAAAAGTCTAAAGCATTAAAACCAATCAATGTTCCATTTGCAAATTGTATCGAAGTGCCTTTAGTTTTGGTAGAGTACGAGCAAATTTAAATTTTAAAAAATTCGTGGAGGATTCATTTATGCGCTTGAGAGGGAAGTTATCGATTGAATCGAGTGATTTCTTTAAAATTTGAAAAAGATGCATGTCCCCAGGCTTTATAAATATTATTGCAGCAAAGACCAAACATGTACTGCATAAAATTTACGTAAGAGAATATTTTTTACATAATTTCATCTTACGTATAAAGTATATTTTATTTCTTATACTTACTTAATATTATATACCTCGTACTATTCGTATAGAAATAGAACTATATTAGCAAGTCGAATGCCGTGAGGGCAACTGAAAACCGGCACACCAAAATTTCCAAAAATGGATAATTTGAACAAACATCAATAATTATAAATGTTTTTTATTGTCCTTACTGCTAAAATGTTGTGAATAATAATAGAAGAATTAACGAAGAATTTTAATTATACATACTAACTGGCCAGAAATAAACGATGGTAGTTGGATCTAGTTGAATTTCAAAATTCAAAAACAAAAACTAAGCAATCGAGTGAACCCAGCAATTATTAATTTAAATAACTATAGAAATAAATAGCCACTTTTAGCGATCCATTGGTTCGTCGGAATTATTGGTTACGTAAGATTTCAATTGAATCGTTTGCGGTATGATCCAAATTGTCTCTCATGATAGTATTTCTAAGCTTCCGAATTTCATACTCATGCAATTCTTATTATTTTAGAAACCTTATACATTTATATTTATTGTACTATACAATGAATATACAACTCTAACCTTAACTTAACCTTTTTACCTTAAGTTTAAAGTTTAGTTTGAGAAGAAAGGGATTAAATTTTGACTAATTCAGTAGCATACTTGCAAAATTGACGCATGCAGTAAAAAATATAAAAACAAAAATTAAAATGATTCAACTCTGAAATTTCGGAAGTATAGCAGAATATATTTCGTGAGTTATATAATATATCAGAGAATTATTCGATACAAATTCTCTGATTCAATAAAAAAATCAAAACATTTCAATAAAAAGCATCAGACTTAAAAAACATCAAAAAATATTTAAAAATGCTTTTGCAATTGCAATTGCTTACTTTTGAAGTTAAACATTAGCAGTAATTGTCACACTATTCAAAACGTTTATTAAAAGTATGCTTTAAACAGAAATATGTTCAATATGGAAAAATTAGGCTAATCTCTAAAGCTTAAACGTCAAAAAGGGGTGAAAAAATCAGCATAAAATATTAGAATAACGGAAATATTATGGGTTTCATTTATAAAAATGGAAATGTTGCTGTAAAATATACTTAAAAACGTATTTAAAAGTTAATAAAAGTCAGGTTAAAGAATTTTCTATCCTCTAAGTTGATATTATCAAAAAAATAATTTTTTTGTGTGTTTTAAAATAATTTCTGTGCAAGAATATTTTGGAAAATAATGAAAAAAAATTAAAAAAATTCTATAAATTTTTAATGCATTAAAATTTTAAAATGAATCACTCCGTTGTGGACATTCCCATTTGTGCTAAATTTATTAATTCTAAGTCAAGTAGTCTGGCCGATAGAACACTAACGCACTTTCTCCTTTTTTTATTATTAGAAAAAACAATCATGGTCAATTGTTAATTTTATATTAACGTCCCAATTTAAGGCAACACTAAGCCTATTTTGGCACGTATCTCGCAATTTTGAACCATCGATCAGATAAGGAGGACGACACCTGAGCTGTCACCCCCCTCTCCACACCACGCCACGCAACACCAGCGAGAGGATTTAACAGACCTCCTTACACAACGGTTCTTTAGCGGAATCGGATCTCCAACCTGAAACCCTACGGATCATGAGCCTAGACCTTACCACCAGGCCACCACGTCCCTAGTTAATTTTAAAATTGTTAGCATATAGCAAAATCATTATGTTGAAGAAAGACTAAATAGCATTCGAAACTATATTTTATGCTATTTGAACACATAAATGCACTCCTGAAAAAAAAAATTCAAAGTTTTATATAACCAATCATTTTTATTAGTAATGTTTAGTAAAATTTTATTACAGAAGTATCCAAATCTACCCGTTGGTTATACAGCGAAGAATACAACAAGTTCAATATCGTAAAAATACTCTTGATTCAATACTCGAATAATAGAATAGAAAAACACAGCTGAAAAGCATTCAAGCACTTGCAATAAGCAACAGTACACAAGCAATAAATCTTATTGAACAACCACAACAACATAAAGATCTAAAAAATTTCGTTAGAGATCAGCATCTCCAAAAGAAGACATCGATTAATTTAATCTTTCTCAACTCGATTACTGACTATGCACTTCTGTGAACTTCTGCTTTTATATCACCTGCGATAGGCCATTAAATATTTTAGAAAAATTAGAAAAACTAAAATCCTAAGAGAGTTATCACAAAAATTCTTGAATATTCTATATAATTCATTTTTGTCTACAAAATTGGGGTCATCGACGTTCAATCAACAACCATAAAAATTTCTGTAAAACTCTCTTCTTTATCATTTGCTATATTGCGCAGGAAAGCAATATTACTAATTCATGACAGTTTTGTTATTTCAAAACTATTTTATTATATATAACTAATACGGCTATGGAAATGTATAAAAAATTGGATTCCTTTATTTTCAAAAATGCATTCATCGTTTCAAAGTAAATAAAATATAATTCTTTGTGCTTATTTTATCACTTTTCCCAGATCGATAATATAAATCTATCGCTAACGCTAACCAAATGAGGTTCAAAGACTAACTCTTAAACACTATACTGAGCGACAATAAAGAGGGCATACTGCATGTGAAATTTTGTTCATTAAATATTTGAGACTTGAAATGTGTTTCATTATTTTTATCTCGCCTTTAAAAAGAACTATTACTTTGAAAATTGTATTAGTACAAGTTTTATGTAAGACGTTTTAAAAACAACTGGATTTCAGGAAAGCAACGAGAACTGAAAAAGGTCTTTGTCTTTATCATTTTTTTCCAACATTCTGATCCGTTTGTTTGCAGTTCTTTTTTCCAAATAAAACCCAAAAGTAAACATTCTTCCAGTGTATCCTTGCCCAGTATCGACTAAGCCAGCTCTCAGAAGGATGAACACCGGCTTGAATCAAAGCATTTTTCGGACGAAGTATCCATTCCGCGTCGCCGGACGGAATAGAAAAGATCTCTCCCATCGATGTCCGTTCTTGAGGAAACAAATGTCAGGAAATTCATCCTCTTGTCCGTGACTTCCTCGAACAATGCTTACCGGAAAGAAACTTCGTTACAAATATACTCATAGCATTTTCGTTATTTTTAACACACGAATCTGCCTTTGTTTATCATTTCTATGTGTAGCTGATTTAATCCGTTGTCTGAAGAAACTAAAGAATAATAAGCCTTACCTTGAAAGTTTTTGAAAAATCGGCATCGTTATATACGTGTGTGTGTGTAACATATTTTGATTGAAGTAGAATGCAGGTTCGAAACAGTGAAGAGATTTGGTATTTTTAATTACGCTTTATTCTATTCTGAGTGGCACGCATGATTATATACAAGAAAACGCAGCGCGGCACTCACAGAAGTAAGAAAAGGGAAAAAAGGGCCAAACAGATGACATCTAGCCTTATATAACATTGGATTTCTGGCCAGGAGCCAATTCAATGCACGTGTGACCTTTGACATCTTTTGAAGGGTAAAAGTATCACTTTCATTTAATACGCAGTACTGATGGCGCATTATTTTTACAAAGGGATTAATTAAACCGAAAGTGGAATTGGATCACGAAATAAGAGAATATTTTAGAATGAAGTTACTATGGGCTAAACTAAGATAAAATCTGCAGAATTTGTAAGTTTAATTTCCTTCAATCAATGGAAAAATTGAACAAAATTTAATTACATTTTGTCTTTTCATCTCAAATTGTGTAAAAACTAAAAGAATTCCATGAATTTTAATCAAGGACTTTAAAAATTATGCTTTTTAGATATCTTTTTTTGTTGTTGTTGTTGTTGTTGTCAAAATATTATTTTCAAGTATTCTATCTAGGTTTTTTTATCATATTTTGCTCAGGAAACCGATGCAAAAAATATGATATTAAAAAAAAATCTTTTTTCTTGTTTGTTCGAAAATGTTCCTGAAATAAACGCTTTAAATCTTTTAATAAATCTTTTAATGATACCATGATTTTTCTTTTTAATTCAACCCACTGATTCTTGGTTCAAAACATTTGAAACAAAGGGAAAAAAGAAAATTCACGAATCGAAGACAAGCATCGACTGTTACAGTGTGAATAGCAGTAAAGTACCATGCAGAAAACAATTCAAGTATTCAAAATCTGAAAGTGCACTATCGACATTGATGAAAAAAATTTTCTTTCTATATGATACTTTTAAGCGCATACAGAATATTATTCCGTCCTATACGAAACCATGTGGTTATCAATAAAAAGGTAAGTATAGCAGGTAATCAAAGAAGTAAATGCGATAGGTAATCAGTTAAGACCATCAATGAAACAATTCCTTCACTGTAAGTCTTTCTAGATATAGAATAATCAACTATGGAAGATTTCCTTTCACCAGTAGTTGCTCATCGCAATTAGCAATATTTTAAAAGGTAAATTTTTCATACGCAGGAAATTGCCTTTGACTTGAAAATAACTACGAACGAAAATCCGATTGCGAAATTTTGACAATTCTCTATGATTGAAACCTTCCAATTCAGAGACAAAAAAGCGTATTTTTGAAATTATGTCTGTCCGTATGAGACTATAGACTTTTTACTAGCTGGACGAAAATTGGCATATGGATTTAATATCAAATTTGTAAACTTCTATTAGTAAATATTGTTAGTTCAGTTAATTAATTAATTAGTTCAGAAAGTCAGTTAAAGGTATTCTATCCGACTGACCCAGTACAAGTGAATACGATAACAACAGAAAATAAAGAGCTAGACAGACTTGCTACATAGATTTAGCATCTAAAATCATTTTATTATCATGTGAGAATATGATGTTGGTTTTATTTGGGGTTTACGAAGCCTCAAAATACGCGGGAAGAAAAATGGCAGTTTATCGCTTTTGAGGCATCAATTTTTCGCTTTTAGAGTTATTAGAAAATGATAAACAAAGTTGCCACATCTGGCAACTTATTGCCAACCAAAAGTTACAACTTGGCGCGAATGTCCGGCATATACCCGATTCTTTTGTCTGGTCAATAAAGAACAGGGTCGTTAGAAATCATCGCCCGAAGAAGCACAAAGAAGAAAATGGAAATGGGAAAAAATAAAAAAAATAAAAAAACTTCTGGCCTCGAGGAAAAAAAAAATTTTTTTAACTGGTCTGATTTTGAGATGACCAAAAACCATCGCTTTTCTAACTGTTTGTGATTGCGAAATACGAATCATGGGAGAACAAGATGTTTTTCTTTTGGATTAATACCACGTGACGTAAAATAATATTCTCGCATGATAGCATGAAATTTGCGATAACAGATTTCATTTTTTTTATTATTATTTTTCTTATCATTTTGTATGAAATCAGGCTTTTGAACTTTCGCATGCATATATATGCGATAGTTCAAAATGCAAAAATTTTGGATCTTTTTTTCAAATAGAATTTTGGTGTTCGGTTTTGTGGATAGTCATCTATTTTATTTCAAATTTTAGTTCAAAAAATCGTAAAAAATGGTGTCTGAAATAAGAATATGATTTTAACAGCATGTTAAGGAAATCGCTCATCGCTGAATAGATTCAGTAAAAATAATAGATCCACGAAAACTATTAGTAATTATTGTTCGGCCATGGCATGGAAGGCATTCGGTGTTTAACTCAAAGTCTACAGTTTTATCTGGTGGGAGGAGGGTAACGCTTTTACTAGAGAGTGTGCGAGAAAGCATTAAGGAGACCACACCCGTTGGTTTTAGATAAGCCTGATGAAAAGTTACTAATCAAGTTCCAAGAAGATAAATGCAGATATTTTTAAGTATATTAATTACCCTTTCATCACATGTATACTCGGTTACAAATTTCGGTCTTTGATCTGGTTTTGTTGAGATATCGTGACTACACCAGTAACAGACACTTCTAAATAAACTGCAATGTGCCTAGGAAATATCATTACATTTTTTAAGTCCCTGTCCCCTACAACATCCTAGATTCTTTATTCCGAAATAAGAGGACACCATCCACTGGTAATCCTAATTATATCAGGTCATGGGAAATTTCCCGCATATTTCCAAAGATTTGGAAGAATGTATTAGAAAACTGTATTTGTGGAGGTATTCCTCTAAATATTGTACGGTTTACCAATATTTAGAGGAATGCACAGAAATTTCGGAATTACGAAAAAATCTGAAAGTTGAAATTGATGACTTAAGTACAGCACTGAGGGTACCAGTGCGGTACCATCAGTGGATGGTACACCACTTAATGCTTAACCGCATACGAGAGGATTAAAATGCGGAAGGACATGATTTTAAAAATGGTCAGTTTTTTACCAATTATTTGAAAGTATGGAAGTGTTTGGCATACTGTTGTTGTGAAACGAGAATTCTTAGAAATATTGAGAATTTCGAGGAGATTATTTTTAAGTGAGGCCTGATCCTTGTTTAATAGGAAGACAGGTGAACGGGAAGATGAAGAGGAAAGTTTGTGATTGACCACTTTGTGGCTAGCGACAAACTGTCTCGTGGAGGATGCCAGTTTGGTGATCCGTCAGCGTTATGTACGGACTATGCTAAAGATAGCAGTCGGGCACAACAAATCCAGTCGGTACTGCTACGTTCAGTGGTGGTGGGGTGGTCGGCTGTACAAAAGAAGAACATCCCAGATGCTACGAGCAGGTCTGAGAAGCAACGTCTTCGGAAATCGATCCAGCGTCTGTTATGTCTGAGGCATAAACCGATGCTACCGAAACTCTCGGCCCTTCTAATGCATCTAACTCGGATCGTATCGGAAGGTTTGCTTGGCAAAAAAACATTCATTCTCTATGAATCGAGGGATCGATTTTTAACGAAAAGGAAAAACTAAATGGTTGCTTTATACGCATTTTCGAGACAGACAATTCCTTCTTTCTGATAACCTCGAACCAGGATAACAGAAAGATTCGGAAGACTTATTATTTAGTTGTAAATAAAAATCACTTCATCTTTGTATTATTGAGGACTCAAAAATGAAATATCATTTTTTTTCCTAACCTATTTCCCTTTAATTTTATTCGAATTTATAATTGTTTGTATAGGTAATGTTGCTTCACCGGCAAACCTTGAACTCACTGTTTGATAATAATCCAAAGAATTACAAATGTATAAATGAAAATAGAATTAAATCGTCTGAAAGAAAATTAATTTTTTTTTACGATAATCGAGAGAACTGCAAATGTATGAATAAAAATGAAATAAAATCGTCTGAAAGAAAATTAAATTTTATTTGCGTTACTCTTTTGCTATTAATATTTCTGTACAAGCCACAGAGAAGGAGATCCAGAGGTCTCACTCTCATAGACACTAAGGGCCATTTTAACATGGCCATTCACATAGACAGTAGCGCCATCTCTGTTGATGCCAGCGACTTGGAACTATTGCGCGGTGGAATGACGTCATCTTTCTTCGTGACATCATGATACGGATATCAACAAAGCAAATGCATTTATTTTATTGACTTTTCTAGGCCTAATTTTAGTCTTGGGGTAATATCCCGTAGAAAATTGTTATCTGAAATTATTTTTTTTTCATTTATATTCTCCCTTCTTATATAAAAACAAAAAAAAATTCATCTTTGCTTGTTGTGAACTAGTGAAATTCAGATGCATTATTACCATATTTCAGATTAATTAAATTACATTTACACTTCACTATGAAATTCCATCAAATTATTTTTTAAAAATTCTATTCCACCAGAAATGATTTTTTTTTAAGTTCATATGTAAGGTAAATACTTATTTTTGGCTACCTAAAGAGCAAATTTGAAATTTTACAGTGAATGAATTGCATATTAAGTTCTATTATTGATTATTAATTTTCACTTTCCATTAATTATAATATATATCAGTAGATTTTAAGCTGCAATTTATGAGTTTTAAAATATTTTATTCCAATTTGGACAACTTTTAATCACTCACATATCAGGTTGGGCTACTCTAATTTAATTTTATGTATGTTATTTTAAGAGTGAAAATTAATTAAGCAGAATAAGCATGTAATAAATAACAAACAATCGAAATAATGTTGTCTTAATTTATTGAAGGAAAAAATAATTGAAAACAATCCACATATTACATGGGAAAAAATATTAGTAAATATAGCATAAGCTCATTTGAAAAAGAAATTTCAATCAAAAATAAGGAGTGATTAGTTTTATAAATTTAAAACCTTCGAGAAAAATGTTCTTATGCAATATCAATGCTAATTTTACAAGATAAAAATACAATTGGCTTGAGTCACATTTTTAACATGCTTCAGATGGTAAATTAAAAAAGTGGAAGACATGAAAACAACAAACTGACATAATTATTACTAATTATTTTTCAAAAAATAAAATTAAAAAACTAAAACATTTTTACATTTTGAACTAAACATTTTTACATGGTACAACATTCCTCCTATTGCTTTTTCTTGATCTAAAATGTTATGTTGCTATCATCTCTATCATTTCTTCCCAGAACGAAATATGGAAACTGCCCTTTGTTAATGCACATAATTCTTTCTTTTCATGATACAATGTTCTTGAATTAACAGATTCAAATAGTTTGTCAATCTTCCAAGGAATTCTGTTGTTTTTATTCCTTTGCTCTCAATGTTATTAGCTGCAACTTGTAAATTCAAAGCAGTTGCAGCAGAGTGACTAAGTACCTACAAATATAAAACAAATGTTGTACAAAACAATTCAGGCGACTTGTTTCTTTTTAAAAACATTAATATATTATACATCATTATGAACAAGAAAGCAATTAAATAAAAGTTGAACTTACTAGTGAATGTGAATCAAAGAAGTAGAAGCTAATCTAAAAGGTGATTTCGAATTTACTATCCATTAAGCATAAATAAATCTTCATTCTTTGAAAATAAAACTGAATATAAAGTGAAAATTTTGATCAGACATTTTGTAAATTTTTACAGAATATAATAAGTGTGGTATATTAATCCGTAAATGCTTAAGTAGATGATGTAGAAAGTTTTAGAACAAGTATGCTGGAATTAATAGAAAGAAAAAAGTATTATATTATGACTATCTATATCTGAGCTGCCAGTTTTACATTCATTTTCTTTATTCTACACATATTATTATTAAACATTCAAATTCAGAGCTTTATTAGACTAAAATTACAATAAAAGTTAGGAAACATTTTGCCATCACATCATATTTAAAGCATTAAATCCATTAAAATATATTAAGAAAAAAATTTAAGAATCAATGAAATATAACTAGAAATAATATTTTATATGATTAAATTTACGAAACATGACAGTAATTCAATAACACAAATGGAAATTTCGCATGTTCTCTAAATAAAGTAATTTTAATTCGTTCGATTTATTTTCATATTTAATTTCAAAACAATTATTAAACATACCTGTTCTCATCTGAAGGAAATTTGAATAATCAATCCAGGTGTTTCATTCTGACTTCTACAACAAAGACAACATCTAAATTTGCTCACTTAGAATTTTCTCGATGCTCTATCCAGTCACACAAGGTCCGGCGTTCGCATCCATTCTAAAAATATACAAGAAACACAGTGCACAAGGAAGACAAATCTAAACAAATAAAAAAAAGAGAGAAAATGCATAAAACAAGATAAAGCAAGCAAAATAATAATTTCAAATGTAAAAAAAATTAATAAAAAGAGAATCTTCAAGGTTTCAGCAACGCGCTCAAAATAACAAGCAACAAGCTCAAAATGGCGGCGACTTCCTGTTTCGTTTCGAAAATTCGCCTCTTTCGTTTAGTTCCCGTACAAAGGGATCAACAGAGATGGCGCTACAATCGTTTACCAAACTTCGAAGTGAGACCTCTGTATCTCTTTCTCTGTGATACAAGCCTTATATGGAAGAGCAACTATTCATGTAACAAAAAAAACTAATCGAATGCTTGCTTAATCGTCTTCTGATGAATTATATAATGCTTTATTTTTGAACAAAGCAAATTTAAAATGTTAATAATATTGTATATTTATTTTTCAAGCAATATTTTAGATTGAAAATAGCCGAATCATTTCTCTGATTCATTTCTAATAACTGTTTAATAACTTTTCGAAACCGTAATTAACAATCGGTTACAAAACATCTTTAATAAATAAGACTATAAATAAATACACAGAAAAGAATACAGAAAATTTTGATAATAAATTCAAATTGGTTTGATTTTAATTTCAAAAAATTGTGTTCAAAATAAATTTTTAAAATTTGAGGGGAATTTAAAAATGTATTGTAGCCAAAAACAATTATTTGCTCTTTGAGATGACTTTTTAATTATTTTATTGCAATAAATATTTCTTGTGTTATTGGCGAAAAACTCAAAAGCCTATTATTCTAAAAATTCTATTATTTATCTAATTATCTACAGAATTAATTCATTTTGAAATTTAAATATAGCTGAGTTGTTAATTTAGGTCCCATTCTAGATCATATGCAAATTTCAAGTCGCTAATGTTCATTGGTTAAGAGAAATATTTATGACAAACAGCGGTATTTTCCGCTTTACATTATTGACAGCACATAGATTTTTAAATGGAAAAGATTTCTGAAAAACTTTAATCTTGAGTTTCAACTTGTCAAAACAGTAAGAAAATAGTGTTAGTGTGTTATATAATTCCTTTTGGGAATTGTAATTCATAGGAATTATTTACAACTTGCAAATTTTCCGAATATAGCAAATGTGTTGAGACTTGCTCAGCAGCATGCATTATAATGGATTTCTGACGCTATTTTCTATTTTGTAAAAGAAGATGTATATAACAAAATGTAAATATGTTTATATGCGTATTTTACGTAAAAAGTGGGAAAATTGAAGGAAAAAAAACTTATTTCATTGAATTTTATCTTAGAGTTCAATATCGCAATGTTCTTCTATTAAAATCATTAATCAGTGTCCTAGATATTTCTTTCTGTTGTTATTTTACATTAGGAAATAAGGTGCATATTTATTTTGAAATGAAACATAAAAAACTGAACATTAAAGCATGTTCTACTGTAGTAGACAACTATGAATAACTCAAACTTTGTTGAGAAATATCTTTTTAGAGTACGTCATCACGAAAAACATTTTCAAAAGAGAGAAAAAAATGATTCGTCATACAATATGTAGGATTTAGAAATGGAAACCAATTTAATGTATTTTTCAATGGTAGACATACGCTTGTCTAGACACCCGCTATTAAAAAAAGCGAAACAAAAGTAATTCAGATGCATACAGTTGAAAACAAATCTGGACTTTAATATCAACCAAATGTGAAAGTGTTATAATATAATATATATGAGTACTGACAGTTTTGCTTTTTAGTTATTTTCGAAATAGGAGTATAAATTCTAATTGCGATTTCCATTTCTATATATCAACATTTTGCGTGCAAATCTGTATATTTAAAAATTATATATTTCATTTTCTTAAATTGAAACTTTTTTACCAACTTTTAACATAGCATATTCAGTTTACGCTCAAATATATTATTTGCTTAAGATATAAATTAAAAGAAAAATTAAAGAATCATCATACATGGACATACATTTGGCAACCCAGGGGTATGTAAACATAGGATTTTGCATGCGTATTGCCAAGAAACCGTCCTTTTATATGGCTGTTTAGCTTCGCATTTTCTATTTTCAAAGATGACTTATGTGAATTCCATAATCTGTGTCTCCTTTTCGAAAGTCATTAAATCTTACAATATTTTATTTCAAATGGCGAAAGGCGAAAATAACAAGCTGCAAATTCAAGATGAGTGCATTCTGGTATCATATTGTCATGAATCTGCAGTACAGTGTTCCAAGTGTGACGGTAGGAAAGGAAAAATGCAAATGTTATTCTCCTATCTTTATTAGGAATGGATATCTTTAGATTCTTTTAGAAAATTCCATTTGATATCCCATCTTGTTGAAGAACCTATATATTTTTAAACCTCATAATCCACTAACCTAAAAAAATTTTTAAAAATTCCCTCATGATCTGTTGAGTTTTTAGGCTTTGCAGCTCATCAAGATTCGAATATATTTTTGTTGTTGTTGTTAAAAATTTAAAAATATAAATATTTTATTACCAAACAAGTTAATCAAATTTGTGAGAAAACAATAGCAGAAACAAACAGTAAGTCTCAGCTAAAATATTAAGGCAGCGGAAGGGGTACCCAAATTTTTTTCCCTATACTCTCTGATAAAGATACTATCCGAGAGAACTGCTTACATTTCAGTGGCGTACAATAGTTACGAAACATTAACTTTTGTTGTGCATTTAGCCTTTTTACTGAATCTGTCGTGTGATTGGGAAGTGTTTTGGAGATTAATCTTTGCGATGTTGTTAAAATTATCTGAAAATCGAATCTGTGTTCTAGATGCGTTTTTCTCAATCGATCAAAACAAAATTTTGACACTGAACTACACTTGTAGCTACAAAATCACATTCCAAATTTTAAATATTTAAGTCAATGCTTTTTTTCACATTTATATGTTTCTGACAGTGCAGACTGGGAGATGATAAAGTCTTCGTTGGATTGGTCCAAAATTTGATAGAGATACGTTCAATATAAATGTTAAATATGTGGACCGTTTCTTCGTTTTGCAGTTATCGTGTTAGTTCATATTCAAAACTCCTAACAGACAGACTTCCTCTGAAATAAATTCGTTCAAAATTTGTCAGATTTCTACGAATTTGGAATATAGGCCATTTACTAAATTTCATCCTTTTTGCTCAAAGCACTTTTCAGTTGTAACAAAAAGACAGACATTTCTTTAAATATGTCTTTCGATTTCAGAAAGACCTGAAACACGAAGTATAGCTAACATCTCGACTTCTAATTTTTTGATGATTACAAAAGTTTCTCTTTGCTTTATGTGCGAGAAAATAAAAATCTCTCGAAAATAGCATTAATCTCATTCAAACATAAAAATAATAGCGTTTACAGGGGGGAAAACTGAAAATAGGGCAAAAGATTTTCAAGCGGAAAGAATACTGAATTCACCAAGAAGGAAAAATATTGCTACAAAATTGTGTTTAATAATGAAAATTTTTGTAAATTTCAAGGAAAACATTTTGTTGAAATATATCACTAAAACGCTTATATGATGGCGTTGAAATTGGATATTTTGAACGAAAATATTCATAAAAAGTGTAAAATTCCAAAATTTTGATTAAATTTTAATGCATCAGAAATCTAATAAGCATTATGAAAAATTATTTCTAAATAAGCACTTACTATTCATGAAACAATTTTTCTCCAAATTCAGTAACTTTATGTTCAATGGCTTGTTCGAAAGAGCATTTAAAAATATTTGCACAATGTATTTTATAGATAGACTAATGGCTTTTATTCTTGTTTTGTTACTTTATCTAATGAATAATAACATATCCAGGAAAATCGAAATTTGAAAAAAAATTTAAAAGTCTCATCTACGAACTTAAGAATATTTTAACCAATAAATATCTTTTAGAAAAAGCAGTTTCTCAAAACTGAAATGCTGCATTTTGTTCAAGGCAACAAAAGAGTTTATTTCTCTAGCATCATGTGCGATATTTTTTATCCTACTTGCTTAAATTTCGTGCTGTCATCTGATTTACCTTAAATTTAAATTAGAATTTTAATATTTGCCAGCTCCGCGAACTACTTCCTTCGATTTATTCTTTTATTTTGGTATGGAAATTAGACATTACAAAAAAACCTCTACAATCAAAAATGTAAAGGGAAATGGAGATTTACACCAAATAATATTTTTCGCCATTGAGTATTAAAAAAAATTAATGTTATTCAAAGTTGAAAAACCGAACCAATTTCGAGATTATTCATCACAACACTAATTTATATCCAGATATTTCGAATTCCAATTCAAGCGAAAATGTTTTTATTGGATAGTGTATCACTGCATTATTGCGAAGATATTTTTTTCTCTCTCTTCGTTTCTCGTATAAATAAATAATGAAACTGGACATTTTTCTTGAAGAAAGAAAAATTCACAAAGTTTTTTAGATGTCATAATTATAAACCTCTATCTACATACCAAAGTAGTGTTTTGAATAATAGTTTTAATTTCAAAAATACTATGATATCATACCATTGTTTGGAATTATAACACTTCCATCCCTAATATTTTCAATGTAAAATTAATTTTTTATAAAATATTATAATACCCAAGATCATTTTAGTGTTTTAAATTATTTTTAATTAAATGAAAACATTAATATAACCAAATGAATTTTAAATGATGCCGATAGCGAATGCTCTTTAAAAGTTATTAATATTTGCTGTAGAAGCACTTCCATTTTTTTTCTCTCAAAAGATTGCATAATAAAAACTTTAATAAATACTTTTAGATAGTTAATTGTATAAGTAATTTCTCATCATTGAAAAATTAGAGAAAAATAAATACATGTTTCCGGAAATAAATTATTAAACTTCAGCTCTTAAATTTTTCTTTTAGTGTCCATCGAAAATTCCGCTTATGTGTTCTGGCAATAACTTTTCGTATGTTTTCTTATTTTTCAAAATAGAAAAATGTGTTTGCGATTTGATATAAAATTAGTTTTGAAAAATTTAATTAAAATTAAAGGAATCAGCTATACAGAAATGAAATTTGAATGACTAAAAATATAGTTTTTCATACTTTGGTATTAAGAAACTTTCTTGTTTTTCAAAGTTCTACACTAATTCCAATTACTGTATTCCTTATTTATTGATCGTAGAAGACGCAAGTAAAGAAAATAGAAGATAGTAACGAAAGTAGTTTTTTTTTAATATGTGGGTAGATAATTGAAGCATTCTTTGTTTTTGCGCTGTTGGCTTGTGTAATTCCTTGTCCATTAATAGATTTAATTCTAATTTAATGTTCATTCCTCAGCAATAAGATTAACTGTGGTATTTAAAAATTTCTACGCTCCTCTAAAGGAACTGAAGAGTGTTAAAAAATAATTACGTTTTAACGCTCAATTTTGGAACACTATGGTGTTTCAAAAGTTATTTTTACACAAACTTAAGCTTTAGAAAGTTAGGTCGATGGGGAAAACAAATTATTTAAATGTTAAACCTATTTTACTATTTAAATCTAAGTATTTTTTTAAATTAAAGTAGGGCAGCTTTTTTCTCTTATTTCATGGTTGAGGTAGGTATGAATCTTTTAATACACGAGCTAAGTTATTTATTTTTAATTAATGTTTTTTTAAACTGTTGCCATTTTTCTTTTACAATTTGGTCTCGCATTTTAGTACATTTAAATCTTTAATGCGCTTAATTAGTATATCATATATCATTTAATGATTATTTTTAAGTTGAAGATCACAGATAGTAAACTTAATATCAATAAACACGCAAAAACGTTTTCAAAGTGATTGCGCGCTTCTGCGTTCTATTGAGTGTACTTTTTATCTTAATACATTCAAACCTACTTCAATATTATCTGAATTTTGCAGTTATTCGAATTCTGATTTTTAGCAACAGTTGTTGTTAAGACATATATGTGTGTGTTATAACATCAAGTATTAAATTAAGACAGTATTAAATGTCTAAAACCAAAACAAAATCTATATATTAATTTCTTAAAATTCCAATATCAAGCTAGAGATTTCATATTTCATCCACAGACAAATATATCTCACAGAGTCATAGAATGGGTACAACAAGCTATTTTTACATACAAGCCCATTTGAATCCCTTACACGCACCTTTAACTTCTGGACGTCAGTATCTATCGTCGTAAAAGCGAAGTACAGGTGTAGTAAAATGTCTGTGAGACAAGTAGTGAATCATCTACAGTACCATCTGATGCAGACGTAGAGCATTTCGTAGCATTCCTACCTAGAAAATGGTACAAGATTAGAGGATGTAATGCAAATGCAAAGTTGTAGAATGATTTCATTTTAGTGCGAAAAGACACCTTGTGCACATTAATACTAAGAACAGAACGCTTAAAACTGCATTTATAGGTTCGAATTATCTGAAATGTTGGCATCAAAAGTCATGGATACTGTGCTTATGCCCTAACTGATATACTAAAAATTATACAAAGTAAAATTCAAAAAATGATTCAAATTTGTATTTTAGATAAAAGAAAGGGAGTAGAACAGTTTCTTGTGAAATAGCTGTTTTTCTCTTTTCAACGTGTTTGATGACGTCACAGGTTCGAATATCGTGTCCAAACAAATTTGTATTTTGAGTACACATAGCATTAAAGTGCGCATAACATTGAACATTGAGTACACATAACATTTGAGTTGCACATAACATTAAAGTGCACCAGACAGCCTTTTGTACTACATCGAAAACGCTCACCAGCTTTATAACTGGAATTTTCCTTACCTTTTCCTTCTACTGTTTCCGAGACAGAAAAGTTAGTTCCAGAGTTTTATGGTAAGTTTCATGGCCGTTTCACTCTACCTAGATGCTACTTTCATGACCGTAGATGCCGTCGTTCAGAAGTTCGAGAGAATGCAAGGGATTTAATTGGGCATTCTGTTTAAATAAATCCAAACGATGAAAGTGCCCTAAGTATTAGAGTGGCAAATATTTAATAGTTTTTAGCATTTTATTTTTCCTGACTTGCACAGACAGAACAAATAGAACGAAGCGACGCTGCAGGTGCAATGGCTAGTCTATTTAAATAAAATTTAGATTTATTTTTAAATCAATAAAACACTTTATCCAAACATACAACAGAAATATCAAAAAACAATCGCAGTAAGCTTCATCATTTCCTAGTACCGGAATATTTATAAGCTTTCTTATTTCGAAATCGTCTGTATTTTTCCCAATATGAAATTTTGAAAAATTTATAAGAAATGTAAGAAATAATTGCACAGAAATGAAATTCGTGTGATTGGAAATTTAGAATTGTAAACTGGTATAAAAAGTATTTCTTGTGGAGTATCTTTCTTTGAAGTTAAACCGGAAAAAATGCAACACTCCGACAATTTCTAAATTCTTGAATTTTAATTCAGTTATTCATAGCATTATCTTGTTTTAAAAAATAATTGCGCTATTAATAATTGGTTAAATTCTACTGAATTTTTGAAATTTTGAATTCTACTGAATTGAGAAGATGTAGAACATACATACATAACTACAATGATTAATTTATAATTTAGATGATGAAAAAGACTATTTATTCTTGCCCTTATTCCTATAAAAATCAGGCAATTCATATAATCAACTGTTATAACAATAAAACTGACATTACTTATTATATAAAAGGTTTGTATTTCAGTCTAGAAATCAGCTGGAAAGATTTACAATGTATCTAAGAAAAGCTGAGCGATTTATTTTTTTTTCACTTCAATGTCATTCATAATAATTTTAATTTCAGAAACATGATAGCTTAACCTCCCTTATATTTCAAAGGACCCAATGGCTGTCGTGTAAAGGGTTTCGCAATGTTGAGATGCCGTCAGTAAATGAAGACGCATGAATGACACCCCTACTCTTAAATTCCATACCGTACCAACAAAAATGCACTTGATCCCTAACAGATTTTATAGGCATTGGGCTCGCATTCAAGATAAAACATTTTCTAAATCATTTATAGAACTTGCAATCCACTGCTCCTAACTTTAAGATCCTACTATGAGACCATTCCATCCAGCATGAAAACACAGACGACATTTTTTGAG
>JAPMOR010103252.1:133816-157744 GCA_026543865.1 Argiope aurantia
TGTGTGTGTGTGTGTGTGTGTGTGTGTGTGTGTGTGTGTGTGTGTGTTGACAATGATATGCTTTGAAGGGTGGAAATATGCACCTCGGCGCTATTTTTTTATTTGAATTAATATTTAAATTAAAAAATAAACAAGATTTGGACGATTTTCTGCGATGATTAATTTCTAAAATTTAATAGCTAATTTTAATTAAATAACTAAATAAAATATTTTAGCCGAAATGTAATTAACTTTTTAACATATTTTTAAGTATATTTCACAACAGTATTTTGATTGTTGTGAATAAAATCGAAATCGTTTTAATTCTTTCATCATATATTTGATCGCGTTTTTTTTTTTTTCTTTTATTGGAAAACTAAAAAAAGGCTTCTGATTATTATCAAGGCAGTTCACAGAATGATTTTTTTAAAGCGAAGTTACAATACCGCCAAATTCAAAAAAATATATGAATCTCTGATATTTACGTTTTCAATAGCGTCATGATGTCATAAAACCAATCTCCATCAGAAAAGTTCGTGTACACAATAAACAGAGCATGTGTAAAACATTTTAAATAACACGGATTTAGCATCTGATAATCTTACAGAATCTAGCATCTGATAATCTTACATAATCACGGATTTGAAATGACGTTCATCGAAATTATAAATTACCAATATCTCCAGCAAACCAGCTAGTTGCAAAGGCGACTAGAATTTAAATGAGCGAAAAATTAATTAGAATTTGAATTATAGTTCATTTTAGTTAGAATTACGTTCAATTAATTAGAAATTTAAATAAAAAAAATAGATGAAATTTTGGCTTTTTTCAGAGATAACTTAAGAAAATATAACTGTATAAAAATGATTTTTACGGCATCTCAAAAATACTTTCTTTCAATGATGCCAGATTCTTTTTATATATTTTTCTATTTCTAAATAATTATAATAAGATATTTTAAACATATTTTACCTCAAAATAATTCATTGTTGAAGTGAAACTTAAAATCTTCGCATCTTTGCTGTTTTTATTTTATCAAAAGTATTTTTCCTAATATTGTGATCAAGATGTGAAAATTTCACTTAATTTCATCCATTGACTAAGTTTCAGTATAAAGCATGGTTTTAATAATTTTTTTTTATATTTTTATACTTAAAAAAATTGCACATTAAATGTTCCTTATTCAATTTAAAGAATGAAAGAATTCCCTAAAAGAAGCAGAAGCAGTATTTTAAAATGGAAGGACTTAAAAAAAAATTTATAATTTTTTATAATAACAAACTTAAATTTTATGTAGAAAAGAATATAAAAAATTTATTAAAAGTATGTTTTTTACTGAAACTTAGTCAACCGGTAAAACTAAGCCACATTTTCATATCGTGATCACAATGTTAAGAAACGCAAAGCACAGTGAAAAGAATGGTGCTTTCGAAATAGACTTTCAAAATAATATAAGTTATATGTCTATCAAAATTTGAAAAAAAATTTTTTTTTGAGGGAAAAATTGGAATTTTTATTAACCATTATTCTAGGATGAACCAATGGGTAGCCAAAGACGGCTAGCTGACAATCACATTTCATTTTGTGTTAATCAAATCATGCTAAATCATGAAACGCATCATGTTCGGTAACGGCAGAAGAAATGAAAAATATCCAACAGGATTTCCAGTACCATTTTCAAACAAATGATCATTTTGTCACATATTTAATTTAATATTAAGGTTCTTAATTGAAAATTTCCACACAAAAAAGAGTGTCGTTCCAATAAAAAATAACGTTAAGGAATTTTATTTCCTTTCTTGAAATATTTAACAATTATCAGTGAAACATATTGAATCATCCTGAAGAGTAATTTTTTAGATGTTTTGGTGAAAATATTCTTAAAAAAATGAGTCGATATAAAGAAAATAGAAAAAGATTGATATCGAAAGTTTTTGATATTGAAGTGTTTGCACTCCATTAATTGAAAACCAATCGAGAACAAGCGGGAGGGACCTACTTAAACCTTTCTCGCGCACTCCTTAATAACGGTGTTTCCCCGACCTCCAACAAAAAATTAGGTAAAGTAGTAAGCGCCTTGGATTGGCATACAATAGTCACGAAATATTAACCTTAATGTATTTAACCTTTTTGCTGAATCTATCGAGTGATTCTTACCAAATTAGTAATATCCGAAAATCGAACACTTTGAGTTGTAGATGCGTGGATTAAACCCAGTGGATTAAAACCAACATTTGATATTAAATTGAAATTATAGTCACAAGATAACATATCAGATTTGATATATTTAAATTTTTGCGTTTTTATGCTACAGCGTTTACATATTTTTGTAAATACAGACCACCAAATGTTCAATCACTTGTTAGATTTCAATGAAACAATAACAGATGTCTACACCATATATTCTAAAATAGGTGTACCGAATTTTATCCGTCAAGCTCTCTTCTCTTTGCAATTATCAAGTTAAACTATATTGGTACAAATGTACAAGAATGATACAGAAATGTTGATAGGGGTCTTCAAATTGGACGTAAAGATCAGATACCAAATTTCCTCCTTTACCTCAAAATGTCTTTTAGTCATCTTTGCCACAGAGAATCAGATGGATGGACAGACAGACATAATACCAAAAATGTGTTTTTTACTCAGAGAGACGTACTTTGTGGAGATTCGTCCAAATCTCGAGTTCGAATTATTTGACGATTACAATAATTTCTCTATACTTAGCATGCAAGAAAGTGAAAAGGATGAATCTGTTGTTAAAAAGTTGAACACATCATTTTCCAACTAATAACATGGTCTTACATTTTTCTGTCTACTTTAAATATTTTTTTCAAAATTATTCTTAATAAAATTCTACTCTAAATCTTTACCCTACCTATCGATGATGATTGCAATTACGATTCAACTCCCGATCGGAAACGATATCTTGTCATTTGACAAATAAAAGCATTCTGAGGAATCCGGCCTCAAATGATCGAAATATTGGAGTGGATCTCACTCAATAAAGAATTCCAAGGTTCGATCGTTTTCAGACACTGGGATTCCCACGATTCCAGGAAGAGGGTCGTTACCGGAGTTGTCGGAAGGGGTGGGTGTCCCTGCAAGAATTGGAAGCATCACTCATGCTCCTTGATGTCAGGTCGGAGGGAATCATATGGTTTTCCGTCGTGATGGAAGGGAAGGAAAACACGGGTTATTTGAAAGAGGAAGAGATGAGTGTGAAAAATTGAATAAAAGTTCACAAAGCATCAATGAGCAGTTTAGTAAAGAGGAAATCAAAGGTTTCAAGCATATGGAAGATGGATTCCTTCGAAAATCAGATATGAATGAAATTTCGTCTTGAAATATTTTCTTTCTCTTAGAGTGGTGCTATTGTGAAACATAACTTCGTAATTTAAATGTGAAAATCCTAATCAAATAAAACAAACAAATCATATTTTATTTTATTGATATTTTATGTACATTTATTCCTAACCAGGGCCAATTTAGCCATCATGTGAACTCATCGCAGAAATGAAACGGTTCTTCACAAAACAGAAATATCATCTCAATTCTGCCATTCATATTGATACGCATTAAATGTAAATTTCTCGTGAATTATCGATGCTTAAACAGCTAATTGGTGACTATTATTGAAAATTGATATATCTTTCTGCAATTAAAATGCAATATCTATACCAAAATCATTTTCATTGCTTGACTACGAATTATGTCTTGCTTAGCAAAGAATGTGAATAGGTAAGCTGTATTTATTGCTATGGGAAGATAATTTTTTTTTCTTTCCTTAGAAGGAAAAATAATAGGCACCAACTAAATAAGTTGCATGTTTCTGTCCATTATTTTAATTCTAACTAGTGATCACATCTCTAAAATATTACTTCGATAACAGTAAAGAATTACTATAATGGATATGGAGAATGTTTGTAAAGTAATAAAAATTAATTTATGCTCATTTAACAGAATGGCAAAGTATTTGTAATGTTTTGTAACATAAGAACTCTGAAATTATATTATAATTTAGAATATACACCAGCAGGAGTGTCATCACAAAACTTTCTCGCATATTGTTTAATAAAGGTGTTATCCTAGAGAGCACTTTGCATAGCATTGGTGAACTATAGTTAGGAATTATTAAAATTTAGCTTGAATTTATAATTTGTACTGAGTCTATCGTATCATCCTCGGCGAATTGTTTGGCAATTAATCCCTCGCATGTGGTTAATAGTAACTGAAAATCGAATTTGTGTTTCAGGTGTGTTTTTACCAACCAGACTGAAATAACAATTTGACACAGAAATGCATTTTTGGTCACACACTCTCATACTAAATTTGATAAATTTAAGTCATTGTAACTTTGATTTATTGCTTTTACGCGTTTCTAAAAGTACAGACAGATATATCGTCAATTCCTTGTTGTATTTGGATCAAACTTTGATAGGTATCTAGGCAATACATATTAATTTTTCATACCGAATTTTATCCATCTAGCTCTAATCGATTTGTAGTTATCGTATTAAAATATATTCAAACAGACAGACCGACAGAACTTCCTCTGATTTGATTTTGCTCACCATTTAATAGAAATCTACAAAAGTTGGTAAAATGACCGCATGCCAGATTTCATCCGTCTAGCTCAAAACGTTTTTTTTATTATTATTTTTGCCACAGACAAGCAAGAATAATGCAAAAAAATGTGCTTTTCGAACTCAAGAGGTTTGAAACATAAAGTTTTGACAAAATCTCGAGTCCGAGTTTTTTGACGATTACTATACGTTTTCTATATTACGTATGCGACAAAGTAAAAACTGAAATAATTTAGTGCAACTATATTCCACCCAACCAGACTTTCATAGAATTAGAACAATAAATAAATGTAGAATCAAAAATAACCCTTGTGAACTATAAAAAAATATCTAAACTAGAAATCTATATCCACTTGAGACCCGAATAGTTAAGCTGCTTCTAGTTCATTGATTTTAAATTAACGAAACGCAGCCGGATTCGTAATGACTTTCATCTAAGGCCCAAAAACGGTTCTTTAAAATGCTTCACTTCCACCGTGAAAATTAAAAGTAAATGAAGAGATATAAAGCTCCTTCAACCTTTACTTCTAAATATGGCATTACAGCTCTTCGACTTAAGAGAATACGGCGCTTTTGTTGTAAATGAAAAAACCATCGTAATCTTCTTTCGGAAGGATGATTTTGAAAGCTTCTCTCTTTCTAAGAATATTGTTTGCTGTTGTCCTTTCAGTAATTTAATTCCTTAGCTAAGCTGGAGAAAATATCCTCTTAAAATACTGAGCGGCTAATGAAAAACAAATAACAAAGGAAGACTCTTAAGTAGCGGCCTCATCTCCACCTTTTTCTGGCTATTTTTGCCTCCTGGAATGCTGGGAAATTGTTTGGCCTTTGCTTAAAATGGCTGTAGAAATGAGAGGGAAAAAAATAGAATATTACGAAATAAATAACAGGCATTTCCTCTTAAAAAGTAACTTGTTTTTATTTATCTAAGAAATTGCATTTATGATATATTTAGTTTACTTTGCCCTTGAGTGTTAATAAACCTTAATCTGTTTTCAAAAGAAGATTCTGAGGCATGTACAGAGTGTTTATAAAGAATATCCCAATTTTACATGGTTTTTAAAAGAAAAGGAAACAAAATACAACCATGTTCATTGTATATGTCCAAGGATTCATTGGACATTATATTTTCATCATATTGGGATGATCATTGGACGTCATAAGATTTGGAAACATATACAGGGTGCTTATAAATGAATGTCTCAACTTCGCATGGCTATTAAAAAAAAGAAAACAAAATACAACCTTGTTGTTTATTGGACATATACAAGGATTCATTGGACATTATATGTTCATCATATAGGGATGATCACTGGACGTCATAAAATTTGGAGACATATATAAGATGTTTATAAATAAACGTTTCAACTTCACATGGCTATTAAAAATGCGTGCAAAATACTTTTAATAACCCTGCAAAGTTGAAAAAATTATTTATAATCATCCTATATATTAATTCTGATGAACTTGAAACAGAGCAGATATCTCATTCCATATTTTTTTCTGCATGCCTGGTGGGAATCTTTGAAAAAATACAGATATGTGTGTATGGCAAAATTTGATTTTTTTCTGGGGCTAAATGAAGCATCATTCGTGCGTTCCACCGCTAGCAACTGATGTTGACGAACTTAAGACAGGCATATTTATAGGCTTTCAAAGAAACCATCAAAGATGCTAAAAATATATAGGCTGAGCTATCGGATCACCTTGATATCTTGGTAATTTACTTATAATGAACGTTAGGCGGTACTTATAATAAACGTTTATAAGAGTGTTGAATTTAAAATATTTTTTGTAATGATCGACAAACAGCAAGGTTGTGCCTGATTTTATTTTCTTTTAATAACCCTGTAAAGTTGGGATATTTATTTGTCATCATTCTGTATTTTTACACTTACAAACTAATAATCACTAATCAAACATTTTTCGTTTATATTTGCTTTAAAGTCTTTTCTTTTGGATAATTTCAAGAAATGGCAAATCTTATAACTCAAAACGAGCAATTCTTGTATGTATATAAATTTATTTTATATATCTCGGAAACGGCTGTAACGATATTGATCAAATTTTATATTTAGATAACATTTTTGTTTTCGTTTATCTATATATGTATCTTTCTTGAAGACACTCGATTTTACACACACAAAATTTATTGCTAACTATTAGAATAAGTATATTTAAATTTTGGCTTCGAATTGTGGGCAGCACAGTATAGTGGTCAGAACAACATGAATGAAGAGTGTGTTGCGGGTCGTCGATTCGAAACGCACTTTCTGCTTCATTTCTAATTTATGTATTTATATTTAATATTTTTGGCTTTCAAGTTTATATAGGTGTCTTTCTAAAAAATACGATTTTGCGCACACAAAAATTATAACTAAGGTCATAATTTGTTATGGCCTTTATGGTTATTATGCTAGGGCCTTTTTCTCTCTGCTCTCATGTTGACAATGTCATATAGCGTCATCTAGTATCCGATTTCACCATGGTAAAACTGAGTGTAAGTTCAAAAATATAAGTAATGACACGTAAACTGTAAAATGATGACTGTAATATAGAAGATGGTTCCAAATAAAATGTTGGACTAAGTGCATTCAGGATTTCTTTTTCTATTTAAATGACCAGTTCGTATGTACGAAAGATAAAAAAATATTCATATGCAATCAGTATGCGATTCGTATCTGAATATTTTCTCCAAATAAACACGATTTTACAAAAAATAACTGCGATTGAAGCTTGTTTTTCCAAATATTCAATATAACATAAATTTTGAAATATAGGCCGCTTATTAAGAATTCATGTTGCTTTTATAGAACTCTTCATGTGTTTCTATAACTTTGTATCCTTTCAAGGTACATTTTGTTTAAGATTAGAAATTGTTTTCTCTATTCCTCTGCTATTCTATCTAAAGCATTCTATCCAAATTCTAATTCCCTTTCCGACACCTTCCTTTTCACATCACCAATAAATCACAGAACTTTTATAGGTGTAAATTAGAGTTTTCGGATAAAAGGTCAGGATTCCTGTTTATCCGGAATGCATTCGCATCACTTCGTGAGAATGCGCAGAGTGTTGCATTCACATAACTTTGAATCCGGCGAATCTTTCGATCGATGTCCGGCCATCATCACAATTGCATCCGTGTTTATTGTTATTCGCCATGATTCGAATTAGAGGCAGGACATTGTTTCAATTGTAGCTCTTTCGAACAATCTGACAAGCGTCCCCATGAAACGTTTTGTCCAAACAGTGGTGTTTATTTAATGCGGGGGGGGGGAGGCGCAATGCTTCACAAATGTCTGGATATCATGAATTCCTGAGAATCAGTTAAGCTGTTATCGCAGTCTGAAGTATAAATGGGACGATATATCTTGGTTATTTGTGTCACAAGGAAAATTAAGAGTGCCTTCATTTTTACATTTTCACATACGAAGTATATGAGAAAATATTGTAATCGTTTAAAAAATTCGACATTTTGACAAATCTCCAAGTTTCAGACCTCCCTACGTTCCAAAAACACATTTTTCAGTCATGGTTGTCTTGTTTCTGACAAATATTACTCAAAAATACTTTGAGCTAGACAGAAGAAATTTCGTTTAGTGCTTTAAGCCAAATTTGTAGGTCTTTATCAAATTTTTCACAAAATCCGTTCAAAAGAAGTCCGGATATTCGAATATGAGTGAAAACGATAACTACAAAATGAAGAGAGAGCTTCATAGATAAAATTCGGTTAACATCTGTTTTGTAGATTTTAAATATGAGGTATCAAATTTTGAGGCTACTTGACCACATATTGATCTGTGTTTAAAAAAGACTTAGATGCGATAACTCAAAAACGCAATGATTTAAACATATCAATACTGATATGTGATTTTGTAATCAATGTGTAGTTCGGTGTCAAATTTTGGTTTCAATCATTTCAGGCAGCGATTCTCAACCTGTGGGGCCCGCCTCCCTAGGGAGGCGCGAGCACACTTGAGGGGAGGGCGAGAATATCCAAGAGAAAATGTTATTTTAAAAAATTGTTTAACTGACTGAAAGGAAAGCACACATACACATAGAAAACAAAATACATTTCGACATATTTAATAACTTCTTAAAGTAAAGCAAGTTACTAAATCAAAACATACTAAATTAAAAACAAATTCAATAATTATTAGTGACTTTCTTGGGCCTGTCTTGCAAAGCAAAGTTTTCGAAGGAAGGCTTGATATTAGAAATAGCCACTCTCAGTTCTGTTTCTATATTTTGTCTTCAAAAAAGCCACAGCAGAAAATCCAGTTTCACAAAAGTTGGATGTTGAAAATGGTAATAGAATGTTAAATGCCCTTTTTTTTAGTGCATCCTTACTCCTGCCTAAAATTCAAATAGCGATTTATTACTAAATTGTCTTTTAGTTTCGCCACTTGTAGTGAAGTCTATGAATTTTTCTGCCTCAACAATTGAGAGTCCTTCGGAAGTCATGAAATGGATTCCTAACCCACTCATAACTTGCTATCAGTTTGTCGTCAGCAAGAAAATGCTTTTTACAATTCTTTACCAGCAGCTAAAAGATTTTCAATGGTTACAAAACAACTTTTACATGTTCTTCTTCAGCCTTGTACGTTTTAGTAAAATCATCCACATTTGCAAACATTGTTAGGTTTTTTGCTTTAAATTTCTGCTCCGCAATTCCAATTTTCTACAAAAAGCATTAACTTTATCACTCGTATCCAAAATAGTGTATTTGCTCCTTGGAGATGAAGATTCAAGTTATTTAATTTCTCGAATATGTCGACCAAGTACCTCAATTTCATCACAAATAAACCATCGCGAAAATTCTCAGTCTCCAGTCTGTTTTCTTCTGCTAGGAAATTGGCGATTTCTCCTCTTTATTCATAAACACGTTGTAAAAATTACAACCGTAGTTAACACAATATTAGACCAGGACTCATTGCTTTCGAAGCCAACGCCTCTCTGTGTCACACAACTTCGAGAAAAGCTGACACTGTGCATCTTCAGCTATATCACCAATTCTACGAGCAACAGTATCATGTGAAAGAGATATGGACTGCAATTGTTTTGAAAAATTATCTCCAAACATAGTTTCTACAATCTCAATTGCTGCCGGCAAAATAATCTCTTCACCAATGGAGTGAGGTTTTTTACATCTGGCTATTTTATATTAACTTTGTAAGATGCAATTAATGCTTTTTTATTCACAAAGTTTCTTTAAAAACTATTTTTGCATTTTATATGATTTTAATTTAATTCGAAGAATTCTCTGAGTTTGTTGATGTACTCACTATGAAGCGTTTATAAATGTCGTTTAAGTTTATTAGGTTTCATGCTGTCTGCGGCCAACATTTTTGAGCAAATGATACACAGGGGCCTTTCTTCTTCATTTATTTCAGCACTTGTAAACCCAAAATTTAAGTATTCTTGAGAATATTTTCTTGATTTTATTTTCGGAACCACACTCGTCTGTGTACTTGTTGATGCTTGACTATCGACTAATGCTTGCTTACTTCCGCTTAAGAATTTATCCATGAGTCTGCATAAATCTACTGCCGTGAATATTTAATATGGTGAATTGCAATTAACACGAAAACATATATAACTTACACATTCACTATAGATTCGATAGTGATAAAAGGATTGACTCGAATGAGACTGGCTGGAATTGAAACTTGAGTTATCGGACATTTTCCTTCTTCCTATGTGAAAACATTTGCTCCGCGCATGCTCAAGACGGCATAGGTCGTGTGGATTCCCTTCCACAAACATTGCTTATTTTTTTTCGCTTTTGCTTAGTCATGTTTCTGTTTTATTTCTTTTATTATTCGAAAAATGTATTCCCAGCTTCTAAATTTAGCTCTAGGTTGACTTTCATTAACGAATTTTTCTACTTTCATATTCTTTTAACGTTATCTCCCTGTTTGGCTTTCATTTCAAATATAATATTTAAATTTCCCCCGCTTTCATTCGTTTCATCTGTTTACCGTCCGCTTGTCCAAAATGCAAGATGTGGTTTCTCGCCAACGTTGGCTTGCTTTTACTCTTGTTTTGGCAGTTAGTTAAAAATAATTTAAAAACCGAATCCAAAATACTCAATATACATTATTCTTGTATACATTTTATTGCAAGCGGGGGGCGCGATGAAAATTATGATTGAAAACTGGGCCGCAAATACTGAAAGGTTGAGAAACACTGATTTCAGGAAATCGAATTATAAGATACTCGGATAATTATAAGAATCTGGATAATATTACCCACGTGGGAGGGATTAATGGCCAACAACTCGCCAAGCATGACACGATAAATACATTAAAAATGCTGAATTCCCATCAAACGTTAATATTTCATAATTATCATACACCAGTACCATACAGGGGCGTTCTCTGGTGTAACACTTTTATTAGAAAGTAGGCGCCAAAGTTTTGTGGAGATACTTCAGCAGGTTATTAATATAATTTGTTTAAACGTTGTCTTTTAGCTCTTAGATATTTTTTAGACATTTTGAACTAATAATGTAACAATTATCAAAGAATTTTACCACCTTTCAAGAACTCACACCGAAGGGCACCTCAGGCATGAGGATAAGAAGGCTCCAGTATGGTGATTGGTTCTCAACACCTGAGTGGCCACAGAAATGGTGTGGGGTTGAATACCCCCTATTAGTGACGGGACGTACTTCCCGCGGGAAGGGTTGTACAGCTGCCAGTGATGGTCCTTAGGACTCAACCTCAGTTCCCGCCAATACTATCATAGTGGTCCAGTCAGTCAGTCATTTTTATCCTTGTACCTTCGGGCGGGTTGGGGTAGCTACTTATGGCATGCGCAGTTACATGCATATCCAAAAGAATAGGAGAGTTAAAGAATAGAGTAATAGGAGCGTTAAAGAATGACATGGAATAGCATATCCAAAATAAATATACTGTGGGTAGCATTTGACTTCACGGCCATGGAAATTGAGGAATTTTTTTATTGTTTTTGTTAGAGCTTAAAATCTCTTTTTTTTTTCTATGCTACTTTTTCGTGCCATAATAGATTTTAACCATAGCAATGATATAATACTTTTAAATATCTCTTTATCACCAGGCTCATATGCTAGGGATTATGTTACCACTCAGCGACAGTTTAGAATCGCCGTAATAATTGTCACTCAATTCCAGGATTCCGTTCAAAATATTGAATTGCGATATGCATTTAATTATAGATTTGTTATTAAATATACAGATGAATGATTGATACTTAAGATTTAAGTAAGCGAAAATGAAAGATTTTCTTTCTTTTTGTGGCAATAAAATGTTTCGTATAATAAAGGAAACAGGATTTTTTGTACGAAAAATCGTTTAATGAAACAACTTTAATGATGCAGTAAAATAGCAGTCATATTAAACAATACACAAAATAGCAAATAGCAATACAACATTAAATAAATATGTTTATGAGGAATATGATACATATAAATAAGAAAAAATATATTGGTATGGAGTGCACAAATTTCCCACTCGTCTATGGAAATCACATACATGTGACCACTCCTGCAATCTATCAGATACGTTCCATTTCAAAATCCTTATTAATCTTTCGTGAATCCACTCTTGAGGACCCTCATCTTCGATTCCAAAAGACTCTACGCGAATTCCTTTATTATTTTTTTCTGACGAATTCAGTCTCTATTTGTTTGCGGTTTCCCCCAATAAAACGCAAAAGGAACTCTCCTCTCTCGCAGGCATTTCTCGCCACTCTCCATTAAGCCTATTAAGTATCCGGACGACCGAATAGCGGCTTCGATCGAAAATGGCAAAAGGAAGCATTTTCTTCGACGGCATGGCCATTACGCTCCAACGAATGGCATAGAAAAGATCTGTTCTTCTAATGCTCGTTCCTTAAGAAACAGATATTCGGAAATTCGTCTTCATGTCAGAGGCTTCTGGACTCAATGCTTTATTGCGTTTTGTTAAATAATAGTTGCTGGTTGCGCATTTCCTTACAAAAGTAGAGAAAATCTCAGTTTGTATTTCACCAGATTTTTCCTTTTTCTTTCCAATATTTGGAAATCTAGTCCTCTACAGCTTATTTATGGATATTTGCATCATTCCAATATTAACTTTTCAAATAAATTTTTGATAATTTGCTAATGAGCCACATGTTATGAGTTAATCTAGGTATTCGGGTATGATGTGCAAAAGAGAGATAACTGTTTAAGACAATTATGCTTTTGTATTTTGTATTCTTGTATTTTGTTATTTTATCGTTATTCCTTACGGTAAGTAATATAATTTTTGAGGGCTTAAGTTTAGTTATATTAACGTCCCGTTTTAAAGCCACATTAGGGAAATTTTGGAACGGACCTCGTAATTTGAACGGTGGTCAGATGACGAGAGCGACCCCTTCTCCAAACTTCCACACCACGCCAGCGGGTGGACGTTTCGTCACTAAGGATTTAACGTGCACCAGATCCTCTTACACGACGGTTTTCAGTGAAATCGGATTTCGAATCTGAAACTCTCCATTCCGAAGCCGAGGCCTTATCACCAAGCTACTTTAACCTTATAATTTTTGAGGGGAAAATGAATAATTATGAAATGGACTTTCAGAGCGGTTTGGTTTACTATTCCTAAGTAGGATTTCACCATACTAAGTAATAAATAGATGGCTCTACAATGATTCTGGTACTTATAATTATTATAATTCATAACTTAATAATTAAGTCATGATTTAATTTACGTACCACAGATATGTAGAACAAAAGAGAAAAGTTCGATGAAAAAAATACAAACTATCAATGTTTCATTTTCTTTTCTTTTTTTTTCTTTTTTTTTTTTTGTCATTTTATCACGTTCCTTATAAACATGTTATAGGCCGCGGTGGACTAGTGGTAAGATCACAGCATCGAAACCGGAGAGTTTGAGGTTCTAGACTTGATTTCCCCGAAGAACTGTCATGTAAGCAGGTCTGGAGGTCGCTAAATCCACCTGGGTCAAACGTCAATCCAACTGGGTCACCTCGTCGAACGCTGGTGTAGAGTAAGTGCTATTTCAGGTATCCTCCTCTTCATCTAACCATGGTTCAAAATTATGAGATCCATCACAAAATAGCCCTAGTGTTGCTTTAAAAACGTGTCGTTAATAAAACTAAACTAAACAATAATAATTTATGCAGAGTATCATATACTTTGAGTAAAAAAAATGTGAAATGGATATTCATTGCAATTTATTCTACCTTTCATAAGTAGGATTTACCGAGAAAACTAGATAGAGAGTGGCCTCCACAATAATTTTGGAACTTGAAACGTTTTGAAATATTTTTTTCAAAAATTATTAAAATTATATGGTAAAATAATAAATATCATTGAACAGATAATTTTTTTGAATTTTAAGTTAATGTAAAAATCATTTTTGTACTACAGTACGGTCGGAAGTTATTGCAGAGAAATGCTAAAATTTCACCTAAACCTTAATTAATTAAAATTTTGACAAAATGCCTCCTCACTGCACATTCCCACTGTCCATACATATGCAAAGATAAAAATCCATATTTGATGTAATGTTTTCCAAAATAATTGCGGAGAAACGCCAAAATTCCATTTAATTTTTATTTAATTAAAATTTTAAAAAGTGCACATTTTCACCGTCCATATGTATGCCGAGGTTGATAACTCTCGTTCAATTCATCTTTATTATGGGTGGGGACCAATGTGTGTAATTTGGCGCTCTACAGACCTTTAGAATTATAGTTACCACATTTGAACAAATACATCTTGGAAAATGTGCATATCCAAACAATTTTTTTAAATTTAAATTTAAATTATTTTAGAAACGAAATGTTGTGCGCAATGTCACTGACCTTGTTTCCAGACTAACCATTTCTAAAACTAACTATTTCTAGAACACTTAATCGCTTGATAGTAAATCGCATCATTTTGTGTAAGAAATATCTGTGCATTAGAAAGTACGCCAGATGTTTTCATATTTCTCAGCTCCGACCTTTCAGGAGCTCATCCGAGTAGCAATATCTTCGGAAATCGATGCAGCGACGGCTCTGTGCGATGCAAAAGGTGATGCTTCCGAAAATTTTCTCGTCTAAAGTGTTCAACTCTGAAAGCATCGGAAAGTTTTCACGACTCGAAAATAGTCGCTCTGTATGAAGCGAGCCATCGGTTTTTGCGCGAAAGTGAAAAATGAAAGTTTTGCAGCATAAATTTTTGGGCCTTGAAAATTCCTTCTATTTAATAAACTTGTTAAAAGACAGTGGAACGCTTAGTTTAGTTATATTAACGTCTCATTTTAAACCAACACTAGAGCTATTTTAGGACGGATCGTGTAATTTTGACGGGTCAGATGACAAAGGCGATACCTGAACTGACATTCCCCCTCTCCAAACGTCCCATTACACCAGCGGGAGGGCGTTTGACCCCGACAGATTTAGCGTGCACCAGATTCGCAAGACAAGGAAACGGG
The DNA here is from genome assembly GCA_026543865.1 of Argiope aurantia. Classification (NCBI taxonomy): domain Eukaryota; kingdom Metazoa; phylum Arthropoda; class Arachnida; order Araneae; family Araneidae; genus Argiope; species Argiope aurantia. The sequence goes on from JAPMOR010103252.1 coordinate 148,830, forward strand.
CTATTTAATCGAAAAGCATGTTATCTTTTCAAAATTAACAAAACTGGCCAATGGTTCATTTCTTATATAATTTCCATATAACTAATGGTCATAAAACGTCATTTTCTTCTTTTTTTAGTTTCAGTTCTTTATTATTAGAATTTGAAATTGTATGTTTCAATCTTTTTCATTTCCATTGGTAAGTTATGACTCGTATTAAGAAATTAATCTAGAGCACCAGAAGGGAATAAGGCTACAATTTTTATTCTAAAAGCAGTAAAAGCTTCCTTAAATAAAGCTTCCTTAATAAAGCTTCCTTAATACTGCTTAAATAAAGCAGTAAAAGCTTCCTAAAAAAGCTTCCTTCCTTCCTGTTAAAAAATTTTAAAAATTGCTTCTAGAAGAATTCATAAACAGCATGAAAGATAAATTGATATTCAAATTTTTAGCTTTTACTTCGCACACGATTATACAAGTAATTCATTTGTAATTGAAAATCTTTTAAAAAATCAATGACATTATTTTCCAAAAATAGATTCAAAAATTTCACTTTTTCGATGATTTAATTATTAAATATTGTTACGAAACTTCCTCCACTAAGTCCGTAAAGTCAACGAGTTCGCTTGTAGTGAGTATATAGTGTAAATAAGTCAACAGGCCTCAACAGCAAAAGATAATGTTTATTGACACTGAGATAACAAAATAGACACAAAACACAGCCAAGACGAACACAACCAATACACTTATAACAAAAAATAGCCCAAAATTAGTAATCGGCAGTAAAAACATAAAGCTGCCAGACAGAGCTCAGCAGGTGAAGGGAGTCTACGTAGCTAGTCTCTCCAAATGCCTGCAATTTTCCATTTCTCCTCACTTTAGCTGTACCCAACTGCCGACTTACTACTACACGACTGGCTACTCCTCATGCGACCCGATGCTGCTTCAGTAATAAACTACAAGATTCAGTACACAGCTCAATTCACCAATCGCTTGAGCTCCACTCAACGCGTGTGCTTCGCCGCACTCATCCAACTCATTCGCCCGTTGAGTCGCTATGCGCTTCCATACCATTCCTCGATTACTCACTTCGGCTTGGAGCAGGGCAGGGAAAGCTCTCGAACAATCAAGCACATCTCAGTTCCTATTGTCACTATCGCCAAATTTCTTGAAAATTCTAGTATCATCTATTTTGCCGACAAATTCGTCGCCAAGAGCGGAGGTCACTGATCCTCCATCCAATCAGAATCTAGTAAAGCTAATCGTAAAACGGTCTCTCTTATGATGGAACTAATTGTGCTGGGAAGCAACATTATAAATTCCTAACAATTTTAGCAAATACAAAATAAGCAAATTTCCACACGTTTCCGAATGAGCTGCTAAATTTAAATTAGATTGAATTGAAATACTACTGTAAATTTTGTAAACATGTTAAAAATATTTATTTTCAAAATTATTGGGTTGTTCAAAAAGTAATTTCGGGTTTTTTTTTTTTTTTTTTTTTGGAAATGAAAGACAGTTTTTGTATAATAAACAAATACTTTATTAAATTTTATATTGGCCGTTCTGGTCCAACACCTTTTGCCATCTTTCTGGTAGTAGCATCATTCCACTCTCATAAAATTTTTGATCCAAAAAACGGATCGAGGTGGTTTTTGACCTCCTCATTTGAGGTGAAGGGTTTACCGTCTAAAAAATTTAGTGAACCAGTTCTGGCACTGGCGTTCTGTCAACACACCTTCTCCATACACATCGGTCCATTTCTTTCTGGCTTGAACAGCATTTTTACCCTTTCTGTAGTAAAACAGTAAGATATGTGGAAAATGCTGCTTATCGCTCTCCATATTTAAAAGGGCACCAACCAAAAACTACTGCGTAGAATTAATTGGAATTTTTCACACACAAAGCCTTGCTATATGAGCTCTCAAAGCATATAAAAATTATACGGCTTAAATGTGAAGTTGGTGCAAAAAAATACAATTAAATCCTCTATCGGGAAAAAACGAAATTAATTTCCGAACAACCCAATATTTTCCAACTTTTTTTCAGAGTCAAAATTTTAACAAATAAATGAACAATTTTTCGAACTTAATCCATTTAGTAAAAATAAATATTGATTAATTTCGTAAATAATTATGAAACATTGCCTTTAAACTATGAAGCTAATTCTTCTTCCTTTAATTATGTTAGAAATATGACATTTGATTCTGATCATATTCTTGACGTACAGAAATTAATTGAAAATCATGCAGAAACTTGAAAATTTTGATTTTTAGCACATCCAAAAAGTGAAATTATTCGTTTGTAGTTTGCACGTGATCTATAATAGTCATATTAATTTTCTGTGACAATCATATCACACATTATCATGGAAATGGTTTGCCAATCAGACTTACAAGGGGAGTGCGCGAGGTAGAAAATTCAGTTTGGGATGAGATTTAGTATAATGGTAGTATACTTTTAAAATGCTCACTCATGAAATTATTAAAGAGCAATAGCCAGTAAATTTTGCGAAACACTTTCAACATAGCTGATGCACTATTAATGTGTCGAATAAATGTCTTAAAAACAAATCTCCCTTAAAAATAAATATTCATTCACTTAATGCTTGAATTATAATTTTATTTTTAAGTAAGAAAAATAATTACATATATAACAAATGATGATAAATGTCAATTAAATTACTGATATCATAAAATCATTCGATTAATCTTTTATTACATACAAGAGGCAGAAAGGTAATCATCGTAAAACCATTTTCAAACAAGATAGATATACTTAGACATCTTACAAAATTCATAAATATTGATTATCCACAGAAAAAACCTTAAAGGAATCGACAAAAAAAGATTTCATTTACCTCCAAAACATTTTTGTTTTTCTTCAGAAAATCGGGCAGCGATAAAGCATATCGCATGTCACTAAAAATGTTGAACCATCTGCCTATGCATTCCATAACTTAACGCCTGCTTTCTACTTTTTTTCGATTGAATGTTGGCCGATATAATTTTATTAATGCTCTCTTTAATTACCGATATATAGAAAGTGTCGTCGAGTTATAACAAATAATATATCATTATTAAAAGCTAAAAATGGAAGGCTTTTAGTGATTTTAAGACAAAAATACACTCATGTCCATAAATTAAGGATAATGCAAGTTCAAGAAAAGAAAGAGTCAGAAGCAAAACAAATGTGACTTATTTGTAAAGCCTATTTATTAAAAAAAAGGTAAAGAGCAAAAACGATGCTATATGTTTGATATCCTTAATAAAAATTGCGATTTTTTGCTCGCTGGAGCAAATTACAAAAAAAAAACCTATTTACAAAAACCAATATTACATGGTTGGTATTATCGTAAATACATAGTATGTCTCCCAGATGATGCAATACAGTCTTTACAACGCCTAGGCATGCTGGGTATCAAATTATCGATCTGATCTTGGGAAATATTACACCACTCATTAGCAATGCTCTCCGAAGTTCCGGTAGACATGTAGGAGGGGGTTGATGGGCTGTAACTCGTCGACCAAGCATGTCCCACACATGCTCTACTGGATTCAAGTCCGGTGAGAATGCTGGCCAGTTCAAACGGATAATATCCTCCGATCGAAGGCATTGCTTTGACGATGTATGCACGGTGAGGACAAGTGTTGTCATCTATAAACACGAATTCTGCAGTAATGGCGCCCCAACACAAACGTACATGTTGTACCAGAATGACGTCCCGATAGTTTTAACCTGTCATCGCTCCAATTTGAACATGTAGGTCAGTTCTGGAACCCAGAATAATTCCTCCTCAAACGATCAATCCTGCACCACCATAACTTTGTAATTCAATGATGTTCTCTTGGTGGTAATGGGTATCTGGCTCTCTCCATATGAAAGTCCGGCGAGAATCAGACTGCAAGCTAAACCTGGACTCGTCGGAAAACACACAAGCCCACTGTTGCGGTGTCCACAATACATGCTCTTTACTCCAGGATAACCGCAGGCGACAATGAGTTGCAGTAAGTGGAACACATCTGACAGGCCTACGAGCATATAGACCAATCTGCCCTAAGTGCCTGTACACGGTTTGCCTTGAAATTGTCGTACCCGTGGCTGAAGAGAGCTGACGAGACAGGTCTTTTGGCAGTAACTGCCAAATACCTCAGTCGGCATTGTAACTCGGGGGTGACCTGTGCTGTAACGCTGACTCACATTACCATCAAATTACCGTTGCCAAAGCTTGAAGATAACACTATGGGCAATTCCAAGTTTCTCGTATGCTTCCAGCTGGGTACGCCGACATTCCAGATGGCCGATAATTCTATCACGTAAAAAATCTTCCAAATGCTTCATTTGCGTCATAACTATGCAGTTATTGCACTGAAAGGCTTATAAAGCTCTTGTGAACAATTTTACTTCTTTGCCTGTAATCCTTATACATCACTATCTTACACTCTCGTCATTGTGATGCACTATCGATGTCATCTGGTGGCTTCCTGCAATTTACACGTGATTTTTTGAAGATGAGTGCACTCATTTTACGGGTGATATATGTATTCTAGAATTCGACTTCCGCGTGACTCTGAATTATCTTTAATTTATGGACATGAGTGTATATATATATTGACACGTAGAACTATAGTATAGAACTCAATGACACACACACACACACACACACACAAGAGGTAGAGCTAAACCAATTTATTAACTGAACTCTGAACACAGTAACTGACAAATCTTCTGCTTTTATACAAGCAGAGAAAGTTCCAGAATACTCTCCTGGAGACAATAAGAAAAGTCCAGAACACTTGTCTGGTAAACTAAAGAAATGTCCAGTATCTTCTGGAACATGAAATAAGGGAAAACATAAAATCAAGGAATTTACATATACTATTAATCGCATTGTCTTTAGCGGGATTCGAACCCAGGTCTCTTGATCATGAGACAAGTGCCATGACCATTCGGCCATTCTTCAATGCGGCAATATCGTTTTAAATTTATTAAATAGACAAAGTTTCAACCAGCAGAGTATTATATGAAATAAACAAAATTAAAAAGGACTTTTTCATTCGACATGAATGTAAATGTGCATGTTAAAATTAAACATGTAAATATAGCACCGTTTAAATTTTTTATATCACAGTGATAATCGGGAATCAACACAATAGTCCTTTTTGCAAAGGATATTTGTCCAATATTTTAGACTTATCTTCACTTTTGATGTACAAATAACATGCTGAAAGTTTATCGATGATGCTGTTATATTCGTGAACGACCAATATTCAATTACAGACATATATACATAGCTTCAAATATTGTTTTGCCTTTTTAATCTTATGTAGCTCTCGATACGTATTTCATTCAAACCTCGAAGTAAATTTTTTTCATATTTCTATATTTTCTTTTTCGATGAATATTTCATATAGACAAAGGTAAAATAGGAAATCTGGATATTTATGTATACCGATGTTATATGTATATTTCTCCTGAATAGTAAATAAATAAAACCATCAGGTATAGAAAGAAACGAAAGCAAAGCAGACAAATCTTGAATTATTCCCTTTTTTAAGAAATTTATTTAAAATATCTTTTTATTCGTATAGACTAGATAGGTCGAAACTACGTTTTTGCATAGTTCAGCGGCAACATACATTGGAACAGAATAACATTTTTCTAAACATTCACGGAAACGAATATTTAAAAAAAAGAAGGATTTCCATAAATCAATTCTGTCCAAATCTTCCGGAACTTTCATCGAATGTTGTGTCTATAAATACAAATCCAGGAATTTGTTTTGTGACATCATTCAAACACAGAAATGCGACATCGGCAATATTTCGCTTCCGATCAGAGCGCAGTTCGTTATAAATTCATGGGATCCTTTTTTTTTTATTTATTTATTTTACTTCCTAGAATCCACAACGGCTCTGTGGAAATCCATTTTTGGATTCAAATCTAGGATTCATCGCACTGAAACATGAATTTTCTTTACATTTCAGGCTGCTTTTGTCGTTTGATTCTGAAGAGCGTAGCATAAGTCATTCTATCAAAACGAAAGGAAGCAGCTTCAGCATCAGCTTTTAAACAAAGAATACGGAATGCATTGAAAGGAAGATTTAAAGGTTGCTGGCATAGCGAATATTTACACATAGATACACAAAAGAATTGGTTCATGATGAGAGGAATGTTTGGTCAGTGAAGGTTAAAGGGAATGAGAATTGTTCAATGTGATGCAAGATATCTTTTAAGATATAGCTTGTCGAATTTCATAAAGCTAAAATTTTATGGAAAAACTCTTAGGTATTATTCAAACTCAGATTTTCTTTTTCATTTTAAATAATACATTGAAAAATAATAAATACCAATCGTAACATGAACAGTCGAAATGAGCGATTGAATGATTTCGATTAGAAAATTCGCATATAATTCTATCGCTTTTTTTCTCGTTTAATATGTGGAATCCACATTCATAGCCCTTTTTTTCAGTTCTTTTGTTTATTTTAATAAAAACCTGCAACATATTTTTTGTTACCCCAATAGTTCAAAACTGGGAGAAAAATTCATTATGATATACGCTTATTAAATCAGAAAATATGATACATATGCTCCTTTAAAATGTATATTTGTCTGCGATTGAAATTGACAAGTCAATTCGGAACCTGAATGCCGCATTATGACGAGGCTGCACTCCCGATTCGTCCCAACTGTCTTCGTCAACATGGAAAAGCAGGTGAAGGGATTATTTCTATTTATGAAGATGGTAGCTATATAAAAATATGCAAGAGCATTTTTCGTTAAATTATCACCATAAAGTTACTTCGCTGAACATTTTTTTACTAACTTAAAATTAATATTTTCGACATCGAATTACAAAAAACTAAAATTCTTCATTTCAGAACATATTTAAAAAATCACATTTACATAAATATATAGAGGGTGGTTATAATGAAATTCCCCCTGTAAACAGCATTCTATAACGCAAACGGATTGCAAAAAAATTTGGTGTATAGATTATACACGAAGTGAGCTCACGGAATTTCGAAAAAAAAAAGTTCTAAAATGTATACCAGAGTGGGCCTTTTCCGGAAAAACATTAAATTGTACACAATAAACGACCAAACCGTTATACAGAATCAATCTAAACAATCCAGAACAAGAATTAAGAGTAATAAAATGTAAAAAGAGGGGAATATGTCAGTTCTAGGGAAGAATGTCGAGATTTGCATGCTTGCGAAGAAGAGGAAGCTTTGTACATAGAACATAGGGTAAGAAACGTTTACAGTCATTGTCATGATTTATATCGATGTTTCCGTCTGTAATGATGACGGTATCTTGTTGCGATGGTGTTGCGAAGTTGAATGACTTCAAGAACTCCATAACACTTCATGTGCAAAGCATCACAACTGATCAGTTGCGATCTGCTGTTGAACACACTGCCCATCGACTTGAAATGTTGCAGGTAAATGTGGGTGGTAACATGGAGAACGTTTTCCTACATCATCCTGAACGCGATTAACAACTGTTTCGCTTGTGCAATTTCTTTCTAATCTGTTCTTGTTTCTGAAAACTGAACTGTTTTTTGTTTTGTTTTTCCTCAAAAAGCATACTGTTGTTTTTTCTTTGCCTATATTTAATGTAGTTCGATGAAAAGTTGATCAGAAACTAGTCAATACATGTTAATATTATTTCTGCATTTCGTTTTGGTCGTTTAGTGTGTTAAAATTAATATTTTTCCTGAAAAGGCACATTCTGGTGGACATTTTGGAATTAATTTTTTTTCTCCCGAAATTCCGTGAGCGCGTCTCGAGTATAAAATCAATTGATTGATAAAAATTAAATTAATGAAATCAATTTTTAAAATTAATTTTGTAAAGCTTTAAAGTTATAATAGTTTTATAAATTATTTGGAAACTAAGTTAACTGCTTTTTGAATGACAAGATTTTTTTTAACCATGAGATGAAGTTCTTTCCATTAAAGTTCTTTCTATTAATTCTTTAGCGTTTCTCAATCCACAGAGGGTTATTAAGCTTTAGGGTAGAAAATTCTACTAAAAGCTGTGGAAATCTTTAAAAGCAATGTCTAGTAGAAAAAGCTTAATAGTTCATAGCAAAATCAAGGATGTTTTCGGCTTAGCCTATATAAATAAAAATCTTTTCGCTCTTGTTGCTCCTGCCATTTTTCCGCTCATTGTTTTCACAAATTTTAAATTGGGTACTTTTCTCAATACACCTTAAGATGGGTTTCTTTTTTAGTTTGATGACTTTTAAAATTGGAAATTTGGAGATCTTTTCCCTTTACTTTTCTTGTTACGAAATCAGCAAAGAAAATTCACTTTAGCTTTGAAAAATTTGACTTCAGCTCTAACAAATTTTTATATTAGAAATCACTAAATCCGAAAAAATTAAAGGTAATTTATTGATAGCTCTTATAAGTATATACTAGTAGATTCGTCAATCTTAATACACTCAGAAAAATAGCCAATTAAGTTGACTGTAAATTTATTAACTCATATTCAAACTCATGGTTGATACTTTTACTAGAAGCCACCTCACAAATGTGCGTCAAAACCAGATTTTTCCAAAAGATGGAGCAAAAGACAATTGTATTTACAAAAGAAAAGAAAAAATCTTTGGTATGGATAATTTTTTTGACAACCTCAAGAGTCTGACAGTCCATTTCGGTTTCAACGAAGAAGTGTTGAAGAAATGTCACTTTCAGTGGTGGAGAATCAGACATCATTCGTCATCTTCACTAAGCAGGAAATGAGATTCTAGTTCCAAAACACGTAGCATGACAATGTTTGATTATTCTGCCTCTTTACCATCTTAAAAATGACTGTAGTAACGATCAAATGCATGCAAAGAGTGTTTTAAACATTGTTAAATATGCATATGTAAGTAAAAATAAAATGCAGTAATTAAAACACTAAAAATTGTTGTTGCAATATATA
>JAPMOR010103252.1:159940-181068 GCA_026543865.1 Argiope aurantia
ATATATATAAATCTCGCGTCACGGTGTTTGTGTTCGTACTCCTCCGAAATGGCTGGACCGATTTTTATGAAATTTTTTATGTGTATTTGGTAGGTGTGAGTATAGGTCGTAAAGTATATTTCACAACGCTAGGTAATTAGGGTGTCCCTATCCACGTTCAATGTACGCTGATGAGATCAACGCTTGCTTGAAATCATCGCCAATGTGGCGTAATGTTGAAAAAGTCCAGCTAAAAATAAACATGCCTGTCCAAATGCTACAAGATCCATCTGCTGACACATTCTCTGACCAATTGTTAATTGTTTATAGATATCGGCGATGGAAAAGTTGTTGTCTGTGAAAATAATGGATGCATAAAATAGCCCACTAATTTCTGCACTGTCGTTGATTCGCAAAAGGCTCTCATTGACCGCATATTTCCCGATCTACGCACACAATATATAAATCATGCAGGGCTGGCAGAAAGTGCCATTTTGGCAGCAAAAAATGTGGACGTCGACGATTTAAATTTCAAGATACAGCAGTCGCAGCCAGGCGACTTGGTTTCATACAAATCGATCTATACATTTTGCGATGCTAACAAAGCTGTAAATTATCCAGCAGAGTTTTTGAACTCACTGGATTTGCCAGGCATATCACCACATCTTCTAGTCATTAAATTTCTTATAGTTAAAATTATATTTAAAATTATTTTAACACTTAAAAATTAAATTATAATTCAAGAACAATATACATGAATATAATTATTTTTCTTTTAAAAAATAAATTATAACTTATGATTAAGAAAAAATGCATTTATTTTTCTATACAAAAGTTGGTATCCTATTCATTGAAACCATCTTTAAATATTAAACTAAGTTATTCTAAATATTTAAAAAATTTCATTCATACTTATAATTATTTTTCTTCTAAAAATTAAATTACAATCCCCGAATTAGGAGAGAAAATATTTATTTTTGTATAAAAAATGAAAAACATATAAATTAAAACTGTTTCTAAATTGTTAAATTAATTTGAAATAAATTAGGGGTTAAAAAACAAGTAAAAAATAGCAAAAAAGGCCCGACCAGAGTCGAACTCGTGTCCCCTGAACGATGCATCTATCTCTTAACCACTATGCGATCGGTGACTAAGTGACAGCGACACATTAAGAGTGCATAAGCTATGTTGAAAGTTTGAGGGCCATTTTCTCTAAATCGACTGGCTATTGTGCTTTAATACTTTCGTGAATGAACTTTCTTAGTGCATACTACCTTTATACTAAATCTCATCCCGGACTGAATTCTCAACCTCGTGCCCTCCCCTTGCTAGCATTCTTAATACTTTTGTAAGTTTTTAAATATACACAATATTGTTAAACTTAAAAGTAACTTATTAAAATGGCTGTGAAATCTGTCATATGCAACCAAAATAAATCTCATGCATTATAATAAGTAGCAAAAAATAAGTAGTTCCAACTTTTAGTTAGTTTATCAGAAAAATTCAGTTCCAACTTTTGCCAATAGATGTTATGCCATTATCTAAGGCAAATTTTTAGAATTTTTTGATTTTGCGTTTGTTAAATGAATAAAAAAAATTTCTTCATTATTGTTAAAACTAAAATTTATAATTCAGAAACCACTACAGGGAAAATGAGAGCCCCATACAGTAAAGAAAAAAACACAGCAGGAGTGGTCTTCTCGGAATTTTCTCGTATATTCTCTAATAAAGTGAAAAAATGCGTACTTTGAGTCGCGAATACTTTTTATTGCCTTGGTGAATTATTTGATCTTTAGTGTAAATTAGCATTTTTACTGAATCTATCGTGTGACCCTCGGCGATTTTTTTGTCGATTAATCCTTGAAATTTAGGAGCAAGTACCCGAAAATCGGATTTGCCTTTTAGATGCCTTGTTTCCAACCGATTAAATTCAAAATTTGGCACAGAACTATGGAAACCATATACCAAATTTCATATATTTAAGTTATTGTGTTTCTGAGTTATTACATTTACGGCAGAAACAGTTATCAAATTTGGTACCTTGACGGATTTGGTACCAAATTTGAAAGGTGTCTACGCCATAAATGTTAAATCTATACATTGAATTTTATCCATTCAGCTCTCTCCGTTTCGTAGCTATCGTGTTAACTAATGTTTCAACAGCTGGACATGCAGAATGGAATTCTCTCAAAATTTGACAGAAATTCATAAATTTGGTTTAAAATCTATATGCTGAATTTCATCAGTCTAGCTCAAAATGTTTTTGAATTACCTTTTCGCAGGCAGACAAACAAATAGATAGACAGACATAATGCCAAAAAAAATCGTGTTTTTCCAATTCTGGGAGGTCGAAAATGTGGAAATTTGTTAAAATCTCAAGTTCGAATTTTTTCATCATTGCAATAGTTTCTCGGTACTTAGAGTATGAAAAAAGTAAAGTGGAAATAAATTAATAGTATGCATCTTTCACTAACAAAAATAAATAAATAAACGAGCGATGCTTTGAATTGATTAATAAAAAAAGGGCATCAAGCACGCGCATCGAAATTTTCATTCTTTTCATCCCCACATTCATTTCTATGTTTACTACTACGAATATTTAGTATCCTGAAAAATGGAACGAATGAGAATTTTAATGTTTCTGAGGTCATCTAGAATCTGTTTTCAGACGAAAAGTCTTTCAAAACAATCTCACAATCAAATATCACACGAAATGAGGTCTGGCGATCATATTGGCTACTTTGTTTGAAAGTGACATTTTATCATAAAGCCTGTGTGACAAAGAGTTTTAAAAATCTCAACTGAACGAATAATGCAGCACAAAAATGGTATTTAAAAACAGACTACGTCCTGAATTGTATAACGCCAGCAACTTCATTTAGCTAAATGAATTAAAATGAATTATTCAGTTTTGATGCAACAATAAGAAAAAGAGAAAAAAAAGTAAGCATACGATGAAATCATTTATCGAAGAAAATGTTTGTTCTAATTTTCACATGGCACATCGCGCGTGTAAACGTCAGAAAATGTAGCCTGTGTCACAAGAATTCGCTCAATGCTATCTGTAAGCAGATAATATTAATACGAGCTCGAATGGCAACGGCAGTGGTTGGTTTTTAAAAACTTAAAAACTATCAATGTTTATGAAAAATGGCGATATTATGTTTTTGATGTAAATATATTTTTTTAATTGAAAGTGTTTGAATTTTATTTCGAAATAGTTATTCTTGTACTTTGACAGTGACGGAATTTGGTTCCATTTGGAGCTATGGTATCCTATCTAGAGCTTCTAAATACACGAACTTGTTGCTAAACAAGCTTGTTGTAAATAAGAAGCTTATATGTGATGCTGTAAAGAAAAAAAAATGTATATAATGTAATTGATTTGAATTTGGTGCAAAAAAAATTTAATAACAAATGTAATCCGATTTTACTTCCTCGTATACAAAGTATAGAAGACGTACTGCAATCTTCAAAAAAATTAGAATGCAAGATTTTGATGGATTTCCACATTTCAGATTTCACTGAGTCCGAAATATATTTTTTGGCATTTTATTTGCCCTTTGTGAACACGTTAACTCAAAACCGTTTCGAGATCGAAGTCTGAAATTCAGTATAAAATTAATACCTAATTTATATATTTTATCAAATTTTAAACGAAATCCATTCACAGGCACTATGTCTGCCTTCTAGTACAGTTGAGCTTGATAAATACAAAACGCGAATAAGTAGATAGATAAATTTTGTACATAGGTTTAGCATCTAAAACAGAGACATTTATTCAATTTTGAACGAAATCCAACAACGGTTGTTCATCTGTCGGCTTGTATTTTTATATTTATGTAAATGCAATAATTGAGTACAATAATTAAAACAATGAAATTCAATATTTTTCCTGGCTATAACAAAAGAGTTTTGTATCAATTTTTTATGTTAATCAGCCGGCAAAAAGGGCTTCAAAATATATATTCTCATAACAGGTTTAGTGAAAATGCTAGATTCCTGCCATAGCTCTATATTTCGTAACTATCGTTCACCAATGCTATGCAAGATATTTACAGCCTTACCCAAGGTCCATATTTTTATGCATAGGAAAGGGATAAAACCGTTATTGAAGAATATGCAGGAAATTTTTGGCGACACCACTCCTACGATCACAAAATATCTATATGCCATAGAAATATAACTGTCCGAAGAGTTTCAGAATATAGCGTTCGCAGATAACGTTTGAGACGTCCAAAACTTATTCGAACTGCAGCATCTTCGGAAATCGATCCAGCGTCGGTTGCGAGCTGTAGAGGCGAAACTTCTCTCCTTTCCAATCCCGGAATGTATCGGAAAGTTTATTCATCCAGAATGCATTCGCTCTTTGTCATGCCAGCCTTCGATTTTTTCGAAAAAAAGAAGAAAGAAAAACTTGCATAGCATCTATTTTCAGGTCTTGAAAATCCTCTCTCTTCGATAATCTCAAAGCAGGACTTACTGCTTCAATCAAAAGATTTGTTATTTAATTATAAATGAACCAACTTCTTCTCTATTCCAGTTCTCAAAATTAACAGGAAACGGCCATTTTCTTTATTACTTCACTTCACTTCTCCGCTATTCGGATTTGGAATCGTTTGCATTCAATTTGTACGCTTTTATTAACAAATAGTTGACTTATTTCACAGAACTAATCGAGGGTACAAAAAATAAAGGAAGTGTAATGAACTTGAAAGTCAATATTTCCATTTGGTATATTTCATTGTTACAATTTCAGTAGTGTGTTTGTCAAGTATATTGCCGCTCAAATAAGAACAACGAGCGGTCACAGTGGCTCAACTGGGATAGCATATCATTTCTGATTGGTTGTTCCATGATTCAGATCCCATCTACTATGTTTTATTCAAAGATTGAAATCCTTTTATTTAAAATGTTATCTATTGTTTATTTAAGATATGGAAGGTTCTAGATCTTTCTCATCGGATTGTTCTCGTACATTCTATATATACATAAAAGCTGAACATCATCAGTGATGGGTAAATTCTCAGTCACGTCCTGCTGTGCATTGCTTCGTTCTAATAAATCTAATTGTTTGTTTAAACTAACAGCATATTTTCTTACTTCTTCATGACGATATAAGATGAAATCTTTGAGATATAAAAAATTAATCGAAGACATAATGAATCGGTTTTCAATGAGAATTGTTTTTATTTCGATCGCAAAGTACAGTATAAATCTATTCATTTTTATACCTATATAATAAATTCCAAACATGTAAATCATTTTTTAAAATGTAATTGTTATTGTCTAGAAAATCATTGAACTTAATTTTTGTTTGGGAGATATCTCTACTAATAATTTATTTTTCTGATGGCACTTGCCATGGACAAGCCTGCTGATTCCGAATTAAGCTATTTTAAGCCGAGAGAGGGCGTCTCTTGATTTTAGTAACGCCAACTAGACGCCCAGGACGCCCAAATCACGGGGAAGAGTCTCCAAATTTGCCACATATATACTTTGGAATGTAAAAATGAACTCCGGAGAGATTTTTTTAATTTTTAAAAAGAATTGGAAATTAAGAAAGGTTTTGTTAGTTTTTGCAATAACGTCCTAAAATATTTAAATATAAAAAAATTAGTTTTACAGCGATTTTAAGTCTAAACAATTACTTTTTTCTTGATAAATTTTTTCTGTAAAATGTTTTTGTTTAAATTTAATAAACTTTTTAACGTATTTTTAAGTATATTTTACAGCAACATTTTTATTATTACGAATAAGAACCAAATCCTTTTCATTGTTTCATCAAAATCGGAATGTTCTCCCATTGTTGAAAGCGAAGGAAGAAGGTTCTTATACAGTATGTGTGTAGTTTATATGAGAAATAATAAAGAGGAGTTATACAGTATCTTGGAAGTCAGAAGTTAGATACGAAATATGAAGGATGGCAGTACGATAATTCATCCCATAACTGCATACGTGGCGCGAAACTTTAAAAGGATGCTTTAGTTTTAACGTCCCGTATTAAATCAACATTAGGGCTATTTTGGGATGGACCTCGTAATTTTAAACAGCTATCATATGACGAGGACGACACCTGAACTAACACCCAGTCTCCAAACTTCCGCAACAAACCAGTGGGTGGATGTTTGTCTTCGACAGATTTAATGTGCACTAGACCCGCTTACACGACGCTTCTTCGGTAGAATCAGGTCTCGAACCTGCTACCCATCAGTTCCGAAGCCGTGACCGAACCATCAGGCCACCGGAAAGAGTAGGGGATGAGTTATTGTATCACTCTCTTGATAACATTCGTAAAAGGGCTAATTGCTTATAATTATGGCAATGGTCGCTTAAAATTATTTTGAAATTAAACTTTTGTTATTTGTAATTGCCCAATGAACAACAAGGTTTGCACTTTGTATTGTTTTCTTTTAATAGCCATAAACACCCAGTATACATCTTTACAACCACCATGATTACGCGAAGCATAAAAAAAGTATCGCTACCGGAAGCCTCGGTAAAGAAAACGAATTCCAAACCATCTATTTCTTGAAGATTGGACACCAGAAGAAGAGAGATTTTTTATGCCCCCTTTTCTCTTGGAGATTGTAACGGCAAAGCCATCTGAAAAAAACACTTCCCTTTTTCCGTGTTCCATGGAAGCTGTCTTTCGGCTTTCCAGAAACGTAATAGGCTTAATAGGAAGAGGGATGCCCGCAAGAACTCCTTTTAGGTTACGCTTATAAAAGGAACCCGCAAACAAACAGGTCGAATCATCGGAGAATGAGATTAGGATATCAAAGAAATCTGTGGCTAGTCTTTTGGAATGCGAGATGATGATCTTTTAGAGTGGATATAACATATAACTAATATCTGTACTGAAATGAAATGCACTTTATAGATGAAAGTTGCGTAGCCAGTCATTAAAAAAATACCACATGATGGTAGGTGTTAAAAATTGTAACGTCATAAAAACAAAAAGTTTTAAAAAAATCTTTGAACCATAATAATATTGTTTTCTTATTCCAACTAATATTATAATTTTTTTATGCATTTATTATTGTTCCATTAGTATTCAATTGCAAATACCACCCTTGAGTTCTAAGCTTGAAATAGGAGTCGTCAGGATCATATATCATGCAGGTGTAATGAGCTTCACGATCCCCAGGTACTCTGGTGATCGGGCTACCTTTCTGGCTTGCCTCCCTAATGCCTTCTGCTTTATACTTCCCCTTCCTCGATTCAAGGCAAGCTATAGGTATCTTTAATAGAAGTGTTTGCAACTCTTTCTTGCTGTTTTCCAGAAGAAACTAAACACATTAAGTGCTCAATGGGAATTAGTTGATAGGGATTGTGTAAGGCAAAAGCCAGTTTGGACCCTACTGCGCCAAGTATATGATAGAGAATTTGCAACATTATGAATTAAAACATGGAAAATATTCTTAAAATATCGGTAAATAACTGGAAACTATATAACTCAATCAATAAAATAAAAGGTAAATTTGAGTACCAAGAATTAAAAAACTATGTTATGAATCTGTAAAGAGTTATGAAAATTTTTCAGCACAATAATTTGAAAAGAAATGAGAGATCGAATGATTTAAAACAATAAAAAGAATATTGATGAAAAAAGCATTATAATGAATAAAGATTATTTATAGCAATGAATATAGAATTATAGCAAAGCATTATAATGAAAAAAGCATATATTATAATGAAAAAACATTATAATATAATGAAATAATTGAAATTTAAAGGAGTGCAATTGATAACCAAAATTGTAATTATTAAACATATAATATTTATCATGGATCTTCGCTATTTCAGAGTTAGAAAATTAAATGAAAAAATGAATTAAAATTCAGCATAGTAAAAATATTTCTAAAGGTATTTCTAGGCCTCCACCAAGCTTGTTTTTAATTCTAATCAATATAAATAATCACGCGGTAAAACATGTCTAATTATAAGACATTTTAGCAGTTAGAAAACATTCAAACTGTAAAAGTTATATTAAAATTATTTTAATTTATTGCTTTTATATTAGTTGATATAAGAAATATTATTTATTGATTAATATTAGTGGAATAGCATTTTATAGTGAATGCTATCTGCCGTACAAAATACTTCTTTAAAGCGCCTCATTTCCACCTGAAAATGTAAAAGTTAATGAAAGAAGATGCAAGTTTTTTTTTTCAATCTTTATTCACAAGCATGTAGTTCTAGCTCTAAAATTAAAGAGATTTCTACGCTTTTGCAGCAGAAGTAGCAGCCATTACAATCTTTTTTCAAAAGGATTGCTCAGGAAGTGCCTGTTTCCAAAACTTAAGATTTTTTTTAATTATAGTTATATTTTTTAGAATTTATATCCTTACTAAGTCGGTGAAAATGTCCTCTTAAAATTCTGAGGAACTTCTGCAAAATAACAAAGAAAAACTCTTTAAGGAAGGGGAATGGAGGGGGGGGGCTCTTAACTATCTCTTCATTTTTCTTTTTCGTATATAAAGAGCAAATATCTTTATCATCAAAAAGAGGTTTATCTCGTTTTTTGGATAATTTCAGAGTTTACAAATCTGCAAAGAATCAAATTATATCTGTCTGGGAACATGCCATCAAAACAAAAGCCTGTTCGTTGATGGATGGAATGAATTGTATAGACTTCACATCACATTTTAGATAACTGTCCTTTTTTTAATATTTATTAACTCTGATTCTCTGGAATTAAAAAAGCCAGTCCATGCTACTAATATCCCAATTTATCCATTCCAATAATAATAATAATTAGGAAAAAATTCAAGTCTAATTTTTTCTGCCCGTCTCCCCATCTGCATATAAATTCAACAAAGATGAAAATTTTTAAGAATTGGGTAGATTAAATCTGATGCAGAACTTTATAATTAATGTCAGTATCGTAAATCAGTATGAAACTTTGGATCAAATCCATTGAAAGGTGAACCTCTTATTGGTCTGTATATTTACGTGTATGTGAAAGAGATGGCTCAAAAAGTGAAACAATATCTAAGCTCTTTCTTAGACAAAATGAAATTTAGTATTAAATATTGTGACCAAAAATAAATACAGGATGATTATAAAAAAGAGCTATCCTGATATATAAGACCGTAAATGTCATACAGCTCACAAGAATTGAACAAAATTTTGGTTGAAGATATTTTGAGGTATGCGCTTAGTAATCATATGAAAAACAACAGTTAAGCTCAAACAATTACGATGACAAAATTTTCAAATTGCAACACTAATTTTTTTTATTGTAATATTCTCACCATAGCAAAAAGCAATAAATAGCGTTGGAGCAGTGTCTGTAGCACGAAAATCACCGGAGCTAGACAGACTAAGAAGAAAAGACAGAACTGTGATGTGCCTAGAAGAGATGCGAAGTTCAACTGATTTCTTTAGGCATGGCCTGTGCTTTGGTTCTAGGCACAATCTACCACATGCAAGTGTCATCGGGGTTGAAGAAGGTCAAGTAGAAAATTTATGAAACACAATATTTTTTTTCTGTTGTTATTGGTTATTTTCTCTTTTCATCTCAGTCTGACTAGCGCTCGTAATTTTCATGTTACAGGTACCGTTCTAACGCTATTTATTATTTTTTGATATGAAGAACACGTTCCAATGAATAAAAAACTGTTTTTCATGATTGTTGAGCTCATACCTCAGAATACTTTGAACCAAAATTTTATTCCATTCGATTTTTAAATCCAGAAAGGTAGCCTCAAGTTGATTTTTATTCGTTTCTGTTAGAATTAAATCTTTTGGATATCAATTAGTTACAATATTAGTATTGTCGAAGTTAATCAAAAGTAGGTCATCAATATATCTCCACCCGTTTATTAAATTATATTTAATTACTTTTCCTTGCATATTATATCACTCAATAGGTGGCGCTGGGAACTTACAATTTTTACCTAAATTGCTGTTAGCTTTGTCTTTTTAATAAGCGGGAATCACAATCGATAGCTTAAAATTTCCTTGACTGTTGATGGTATGTTCTTGCATTTTCGTTTTTTACTTTAGTGTTATTTTATGGTATTTTGTTTTTTTTTGTTATTGTATTTTTACTTATTAGTGGTTTTTCTTCTAATTTGTCGTTTTGTGTTTTCCTTTCTGTTAAAATGGTATATCTCTTGGACCTGATTTCAGGGGATTTTCGGGTCACGAAGGAATTATTATTAGACTTAATTGTCTGAATTTTCTTAACAGAAAAAATCCCTTTTTTTGAATTCCTGCATGAGGGTGACCCTTGAAAAAGTCTTCAGGCCGGATTCTTTTTTATATTTTTTTTGGTTTATTTGTTTTTCCCATTAACTTGATTTTTATACTTTTGTATCAGTTCATCTGTGTTTTAGAAGTAACTGCATTTGCGCTCTCTAAATACTATGAAGTTTTTACCAAAACGATTTCGAAACGGTTTTGTTTTCGTTTTCATTTTAGTTTCGTTTTCAAACTTTTTCTTACTTTAGATTGGTTACTTATATATATATATATATATATATAAAATCAAAATCAAAATTCAAATATGTAGCATGACAAAGAGCATCCTAGCATGATAAAATTTCGTATAACTTTATTTTATTTCTAAAAATGAGACGCCCTTAATTATATAGTAAAGGTAATGAGACGTAGTCTAATGTAAATTCACAAATCAAAACATTGAAAAGTATTGGCGCAATTATCAGAATCGGAGAAAAATTCTAGCACAGTAAAGAAAGAAATCATTGTAAAATTGGCTTTTTGAAATCTAAACTGATGTAAAAATTATTTTGGAACTACAATATGCTTCAAAGTTATTAATGAAAAGCATTATATTTTCGAATAATAATTTTTTAAGAATCTAACTGGAATTTTTAAAAACCATTCCTTAATACCCAAGAAATAAGTATCTGCCAAATCTGGCAAGTAGAGTTATGATGATCTGTCCAACAGAGCCCTTTTAACGATTTTTATTCATGAAAATCCTATCATACAATTTTCAAGTAATATGTTAGTCTGCGAACACTAAAATGTAAAAAAATATAATATTATAAAATAGAATGGCTAATAATTAATGCAAATGAAAAGTTTGTCTTTATTGTATCAAGAAGTGTACTTAGATTGTACGCCGGTAATGATTAAGGTTTAAAGGTTTTTAGTCAAAAGTCTCAAAGGATAAAAGTTTGGAATTGTTATATTTTTATCATATTTAAAATGCCAGTCAACATTTCGTATTTTTAGGTCATATGAATCACACACTTTTTGATAATTAATGAACTTTTTTTTTGAATTTTTTTCTTTGAATTGTTTTTTGAAAATCTCTCTTTCATATTAAAAAAAAAAGTTGCTGTAAAGGCCGTATACCGAATTTCATCCGCCAAGCTCAAAGCGCCTGTGAATTATCTAACTGAAGAAAATCAAATCTTTCAAAATCTCAAATTCGAATCCTTTGACGATTTTAATGCCTTCTCTATACTTCGAATACGAGAAAATAAACAATTCATTAAACAATCCTAATAATTTTTAGCGTATATTTGTTGTAAAATTATTTGTAGGTGCCTTTTACCCTTATCCACTAAATTTTCATTTCTTTCGTTTTAGAAATCATTATTTTCCCCTGTCCACAGTCCACAAACACAGAGCTTCCGACCTCTTCACTTTCCTTCATCACTCCAACAAATCGCAAACATTTTCTGGTATAAATTGAACTAAAAGAGCCTCCGGCCTTAAGAAAAATTTATCCTCTGATCAGAGCAACACTGAGAAAATCTACCTTTCGTGATGCTGAAAAGGATTAATTCTCCTAAATTTTCAAAACCAGCCAAAATGAAACGACATTTCATCTGATTATCATTCGATGTGGTTTGAATTAAAACTCGGACTTAGCTTGATTGCATTGCATTGGTAAAAATCCGTCAAGTGTTCGCAATGAAAATATCGCCTAAATGTTATGCTTTTTCAAGAGTACGAACTACAGTTCCGAAATCCGCTTCTATTTAAACCGGAGTGCTTAGTGAAGAGTGAGCGATTAGCATCCGTTGGCTCGGCTTATTTGAATGAGTCCAAGAACTCGTAACACGTTTTGAGTAGGTGTTTTAGAACCGTCAGAAATGTTGTGTGGTACGACAAGACGTTAGGCTTGACATGAGCCGTTGTGAAACTGCAATATATCTTGAAATTGTAATCATTCTCGGATGTTATCGATTATTTCAATATGTTCCCATTCTTCCCAAATTAAGAACAGTTCTATCCAAAACATATCTGAATAGCGAGAAAAATCGTTCAAGAGTCAGGCTTGAAAATGTAACAACTCTCGGCTGTGATCAATTATTTGAATATGTCATCATCAAAAACAGTCATGTCCAGAACACATCTGATTCGCGAGAGAAATCGTTCAAGAACCAAGAGTTCCTATTGCAAGAGGACCGAAAAAGAACTTATCTCTTCTAAAGCTCGAAAAATACCAAAAGTTTACTTGTCCAAAAACATTCGCCCTTTATGAAGCAAGCGATCCATTTTGCACGAAAAAAAAAACATTTTCGGACCTTCAAAATGCCTTCTCTTAAATAACCTCGAACCAGAAAAAGGGGACGAATCTTTAAGTTAGAAGAAATGTTATTTAGTTATAAATAAAGGAAACTGGTTTTCTTCCTCGCCACGGATTCCGGGATAAGAACAAAATGCCATTTTATTCTTTTCTTACTTCTTTTCACTCCGCCATTATACGCATTTGGGATTGCCTGTCTTCTTCAATAAGCTCTGACTCATTTTACAGAACCAATAGAATGGCCCCAATGAGAATAAATACAGCTTTATGATTCCAAAAGAAATGAAAACTTTCTTTGTGGGTGTAATTATTCCTAAAGTAGCAGGAATGGTCTCCTCAAAACATCCTCACAGACTCTCCAATGAACTCCAATGACACAGAATGATCATGCCAGAGAACTCTTTCTACGACAGTGGCGTACGATCATTACGAAATACTACTTTTGGCGGGAATTTAGCGATTTTAATGCATCTGTTGTGTTTCTGAAGGTACACTATAGATGTCACATCTGCGTATCCATCTAGTTCTCTTCGTCTTGTAGTTGCCGTTTTAAATTATAATCGAACCACTAGACAGAAGAGCTTTCTCTGACATAGTTTTCCTAAAATTTGATAGAATAAGAAAATATGGTGTAAGACCGTTAACCGAATTTCAGCAGTGTAGGTCAAAGCGTTTTTGAGTTATCTATCACAGGCAGACAGACAAAAAAATGTGTTGTTCGAACTCAGGGAGGTCTAAAACGTGAAGATTCGTCAAAATCTGGAGCTCACATTTTTTGATGATTGCTATGCTTTCTTTCTCTGCACTGCTTATACGCGAAAGTAAAAATATACCGAATGGAGTGGACGATAAAATCTTTAAAAGACCTTAGAAACAAACTCATGCATTCATTCAAATTCCAAAAAATTGTATTTCTGCATACTCTTTTTTGACAGTTCCACTTTAAATGTCCTCTAAGTATATTTATCATTGCAATAATGAATTCAATGGATATATTTAAACACACGTCATTCATGATTTGGCATGTAACAGAATTTGGTTTCTCACTAAGGAAATGGAGATATAGTTCTTTATTCTCTAGTTTTGACTGCCAACTTGTTCACGACAATAGTGACCGAATTTCATTTGAATCTCTCTCTATATATATGCATATAACGTACGTGGTACAGAAATTGCTCTTATTATTTATTATTGAATGGCAATAGCCAAATGTAAACAAATCATCAGATTTTTCACACTGCTTCATGAAATGATTTTTCCAGTTATATTGAATATAATGCTTGTGTAGTTAATGAACAGAGTTGGAAAATATCATTTAGATGATTTTCTGGAAAGGGCTCGCCGAATCACCAAAAGTCCTTTCAGTTAAAGGAAAAAAGATATAAAAGAAATAAAAAATAGGCTTCAAACAGATCGTTTAATCGACAGCAAAAATAGAAACTTTCGACAGATGGGCGATAACCTACGAAAATGGATATTCTTATTTTCCAAAACAGTTATCATACAAAAACAGTTTTTGTATTATTTTAAGATTCAGAAAATTACCATTTTAATTATATCATTTTCATTTCCGTAATAAATTTTCCTTAATTTTAATAATGTTTTTATTTATATTTGATAACTGAATGTAACAAAGTTTTTAAATGCTATAATGGAATTCAAACGTAGTTATCAAAACATTCAATCGCGTGTTTTTGCCTATCTTTAATTTCACTTTTATTTCGTAATGTGTACACTTCTTAATTTCATATTTTTCAATCATATCAAGTAACAAGATGAAAAAGTATTGAAAAATGACAAAAAGAGGTCAACATACCTAAATTTAAAAGAAAATGGCAAAGAAAATTTTTTTAAAAAATCTCGCATCAGAAAGAACAAACAGCAAAAAAATTTCGGAATTAATCTATGAAAAATTATCAATATTTTCAAGCCAAAAAAAAACCGCCAAATTCCACAACGCATGAGCAGTAAGAAAAAAATACAATACAGCGGCATGTTATTGTCGCGTCGGGAAAATTACTTGCCATGGACTGAGCAGCAGTTTTCAGCCTTTCTACGCATGTGTTGCCTACTTGTCGTTTTATAACTGGCCGAGTGTAAACAAACCTTCAGTGACTTAGCCGAATTTAATGAAGCAAATTACGTAATAGAAAAACAGGCATTTAAATAGTAATTTTTAATACTGATAAAAAATATATTTAATTGCAATTTCGCAGATTGTACGGAAGATCAAAAACTAATTTCATGTATTCATATTTAATCCTGAATTATTGCTCTGACTAGCTACATCTACAAAAATATTAAATTATCCTAACTCAAACAACACTGTCTAACAAATATATATATGCTCGTTAGATAGTGATTTTCAGGTTCCTGTTGATTTTGCGGACTTAGTCCTCCACTAAGTCCATAAAATCAACAGTTTCGCTTATAGTGGGTATCGCTAACAATCAACATAATAGTAACACAATTAACAGGCCTCAATAGCAAATGACAGTATTTATTACTATGCGACTGGCTACTCCACACACGACTTCGATGCTGCTGCTATAATAAGATACAAGATTCAGTACACAACTCAATTTACCAATCGCTTGAGCTCCATTCAGCGCTTAGCTTGTGCTTTTCTGGACTGATCCAACTAATTCGCCGTTGACTAGCTATACAATTCTATACCAAATACACGACTGTCTTTGGTTTGGACTGCCAGCCTTTTAGAGTTTCCGGAGCAGGCAGAAAAGGTTCTCTAACAACCAAGCATATCTCAGCTTCTATTGGTTCTATCCGCAAAATTCTGGAAGATTCTAGTATTATCCATTCTGTCGCCAAACCCGAAGTCACTGATCCGGCATCCAATAAAAGCTGATCTTAAAATGGTCTTTCCTACAATGGAACTAACTGTGCTGAAAAAAAAAATTACAGATTCGCGACAATATATATCGCTAACGTACATAGCACAGAAATCGCTTTTATTGCTTATTGTTGAATGGCAGCAATCAAATGTAAACAAAGCATCATACAAACGTTCCAAATTGCTCAATTAAAAAATTTTACAGCTGCACTTAGTTTAGCTGTTCAATTAATTAATTAATGGATCTGCAGAATCTTATTAAAAATTGTCGGGTCTAGGCAAAAAACTCCATTCACTAAAAAAATAGAATATGTAAATCAAGTTAGACACTAGAACTACACAATTCGAATCTTATAACCGAGAGCAAAAATGACCCTTAACCGTCGCCACATGACTTGCCTATGGAAACTGATGTTCATATCTTTCAAAACTATTATCTCCCAAAAACGGTTTTTGCATTATCTTTAAATTCAAAAAAGTTCCTTTAAATTATATTAATTTCATTTCCGCTCTTTTTTTCTTTATTTTCAAGATTTTTTTTAAAAATTGTTTTCACTTCACTCTGAAACAATTCTATGATGAAATTCAAATTCATCCACCCAAACATTCAATAAAATGTTTTTGTTTTCCCAATATTAAAATTAAGTTTTAAAAAAAAAGGCCTCCTGCGGACACTACTTCCGAAGTAGGACTTTCACTACTGCTTTTATTACATATTATGTGCTTTTTTTAATTTGCACCCCAATAATTTGTAGTAGATTAATTAATAAAATTCATGTTCAGTTGTACAAGATACACGTTTATACAGAATTATTTAACCATCAATGTTTCAAACATCCATGTCATGTACAATTAGTTAAGTTTTGGTACGGAATAAACCCAGGAAGAAGAAAAATACTTTTTAATTAATTAAATTAAAAATAAAAGATTGTAATGGTATTTTTTAGTTGATATCTACTACTTTCTACTGGAAATAAGTTCTTCGTGTTTCTTTTAAATACTGTTAGAAGAAGTAGTCATATTGTGAAAATATCAGCCGGATTTAAACGGTACTTTAAAGTACCATCGGTAAATAAAGGGTTAATGCATTCCATATTTACCTTATCATTGCCTGAAAAGTCAATAATCTGAGCGAACAAGCTGGTCATCAAGGACGACTAAAGTCTTCTAATGCGTGTACATTAGCTCAAGCACACTTTTTTTTCATAAAAAAGAACAAAATTACTGGTGAAATATAAATTAAATATGTTATTAACTAACTATGACATCTTTATATTTGATTGCATTCATATAAAATTAAGTAATGTTAGCTCTCTCAGAGTAATCAAAACTTACTCTAATGCGATGCCAGATGCTAAAAACCAAAATTTTCCTTCATATTTCATTCGCTTGGAAATGAGTTACAATCATTCCCAGAAATAATATAATTCCATTCACGCAGAAATAACAGACTTGATTTTTCGAGAACTCAAGATTAAATCAAGAGGATAACCGAAGAAATAAGAAAAATAATTCACCGTATTTTTATGCAACCTCCTCCGTTTCGGAATTAATTACTTGTAGCTCATCCGATACATTATACATTTTTTTTCCAATAATCGATTTTCGTTAATTCTTCGCGAACTTTTAGTGCTTTCTTTTGGCAACTACTTCAAATGTCTCTAAAAGAAATATTGGAGCAAAAAACGAAAGGTTATTAATTGAATCTCGGAAGCAATTTCAGCGTATTTACCAAACCTTATTTCTGGAAAGCAGCAATTCCTTGTTTATGTATTTTGTTTAATGCAGTCGGATTTTCTGAGCTTTGCCTCCGAGAACGAGTTCAAGGTTAATTATGGCATCCAGAATTAATATGTTAAGTAAACAGTAAGAAACTATTTGCTATTTATTTGCTTATAGCTGGTTTTTATTATTTATTTTTGTATCTAATCATCTTTTCCGACGAGACGTCCTTCTTATTCAGCAATTTTTTCAATCAATATTAGTGTCATTATTTATCGTAAAACTTTTGTTTATAAATATAAACGGCAAATGAAATTACTTGTAGCAAATTTCAGATTTCCAAATAGACATATGCACGTGCAACATTATAAATTGCGGTGTACATTCTAAAGTTATGTAATTTTGTAACCGCATTCTGTATATAACAATGTGTTAAAGAAATTTTAAAGCTTGTTCTATAAAATGAATTACAAACAATAAACACTTATTTTACTTTCGTATTAAGAATAAGCTTTTTCCGCTTCAATACACTTTGTTAAGCAAAATAATAATTGTTTGGATGCCTATTCGTCCTTAAAGCACGTCTCGAAACTATTTGTGTCGTCTTAGTATAATCAAAATAATACCCATTCAATTTCATTTTAAGTTTGGGAGTAATGAAACTCCTAAGGGATTAAATCAGGAAATTACGGTGGGTGACATAACGAAGAAACGTTTTACTGCCAAAAAATCTACGAAAAATAAATAAATTGTAACGATTATCATAAGGGGCTAAATCAGGAGAATACAGTGGATGACATAACGAAGAAAGCAGTTTAACAGTTGGATGCAGCTAAAACGAGGAGACAGTGGAGAATTGCAGGCTTTTGTAGAGACCGTAGAGTGAAGCTACTTAGATTCCCTCCACCTGCTGAATTCTGTCTGGCGGCTTTGTGTGCTGTGGTTGTTACTGCTACCGATTACTACTTGTGGACTACTGTTTGTTGTAGTGGGCTGCAGTGCATTGCGTGTATTCGTGTCTGTGTATTTGTTTTTTCGTGTAAAGTCCTGAGTTCACAGGAATTTTTTGGAGTAAATATTTTAGACTTTTAAGGACTATTCCTTCATCGACTCACAGATTGAAAGAAGCCCGAATTCATGACAATATATTTTAACATATATTTTATGTTTTTTTAATAATATAAGAATAAAATGATGAATAAAAGGGGAAATTATTTAAATATATATGTTGCTTTGAAGAAAAGGTATTTTTTAAGGTAAAGGTAAAGGTAAAGGTAAAGGTAAATTTTAGCATTTATTTACAAAATCTAGGATTGCGCTAAAGAAAAAAATTGTTACAGTGATTTATTTTTCTTTGTAACGTTGCATTTGCATCATATCTTAGAGAGAAATGAACTATTCTCTTAGAATTATATCCAAAAATAAAATTTTTGTTAGCAATATATAAAAGAATGAAATTTTGTAATTTTTGCCGACAATATTTACATTTAGCAATCATAAATCCACTTCTAGGGTATTCAATATCAAATCCATAGATTTTTACATTTTATATAACATAACGAGAGCTAATAATAAATTTCATTAAGATATTACGATTATTTTTTGAGATATGACGATACTTGTGCAGACGAATTATGAAAAGAACTCGTTCTTCAAAAGTTTTTAAATGTTTATAAATAAGCATCACTTAACGTATCAATAATTTGTTATAACTTGGCTTCTAACTCACATACAAACAAAATTAAGAAATCACTGGTAACAGAAACATACCTATTTTTTGAAACTGCAAAAAATGCGTATTTTTCTCCAAATTCATGCTTTTAACCTAGTCGGATACCTTAAGATTTAACTGTTTGTAAAACCATAAAAATTGCGAATAAAGAACAGTAATTATGCAGTTTTCCAGATATTATCGAATAGTTCCAAACGATAGCAGAACCAACGTGGCCCTCCCTTTTTGATCCATCCGTAAAGAGTATGGTTAAATTGCTGATTGTGGATACAAAATAATTAAAAACAATGAATTCAACGAGTGCAGAATTTTTATCAGCACACCAGCAAATGTTCAAGCTCATCACGCACCCGCAAACTGTACCGAAGTGTCCCTCTTAGTAGGGATCTAAAACTCAGTCTTACAAATTCCTTGATGCATTGCAAATACATGCGACCAACAAAAAAAGTTCATTTCTAATGTCAGATATCTTATTTAAATATAATAATAAAACGATAGAAAAGAAAGTAATCATAGAAAATTTTTATACTTACAAACATCGAACTAAATTCCTGTTTTGCATCAGAATTTTAAATTCAACTAGATAAAAACGCCATTGTTAAAAGCAAGAATTCCGTTTACATAAAAAATATAGGAAGGAATCTTTCCTATACTCTTCTTGCCATACAAACTGATTAGCTGTTAGTTAACGACCATCCGCCTTAAATCCGCTTCAGGCTGGTAAATAAGAGCATGAATGACATGACTAAAACAGATAGCAAAGTGTTTTACCCAAACTTTCTTCGTAAATTTCCACACTGTGACTTATTTTTACTTTCTTGTATATGTAGTATAGATCAAGTGTAGCAAACGTCAAAAAATTCGAACTCGAGACGAATCTTTACCTTTTAGACCGCCCTGAATTCAAAAAACACATTTTTAGAAAATGTCCATCTGTCCATCCGTCCGTGACAAAGATAACTCAAAAACGTTTTGAGCTAGATGCCTGACATTTGGATACGGTCTTTATACCAAATATTTAGATTTTTATCAAATTTTGAATAAAGTCCGCGACTGGAGAAATCTGTCTGTCCGGCTGTTCGCATACAATTTAACGAGATAACTACAAAACGAAAAGAGATGGATAGATGCTCAGAATTAACAAGTGTCATCTAGACACTTATCAAATTTTGAACCAAATTCACCTTGGAATGGATTGTCAGGTGGTCTGTACTTTTAAAAACATAAAAACGCGATAAGTCAAAGAAGCCATGATTTAAATATATCAATTTTTTTATTTATTAATGCGATTTTGTGATTACAAGTGTAGTTATGTGTCAAATTTGTGTTTCAGTCAATTGGAAAAAACGCGTCTAAAATACAAATTTGATTTCGGGTACTATTCCCAATATGCGAGGATTAAACGCCGAATAACTCGCCAAGGATAACACAATAGGTTCAGGAAAAATACTAAATTCAAGCCAAAAGCTAATATTTCGTAACCATTGTACGCCAATGCTATGAATGGCATTTTGTACTTTTAGAAACGTGAGATAACAACTATATTAGAGGGTATGGGAGAAAGTTTTGGGATACTAATCTCGCTGGTTAGTTTAAATAAAAATGTAATAAAAAGGAATATAGTAAGTTCGAAGAACAGGCATTGCCCAACAACAGTAGGATTTTAGATCTGTGCCGATTTTCACTACTAACTTCATATAAGTATAAAATATTGTTTCAAAGACAACATGCTAAATTTCAGATTATTTCTTTCACATGCAGCTATTTATTATAAGGATTTCTTTGGATAGCGAGTTTTGTGCGAAATAAGAGAAAAAAATCTATCGCAAACATCTATTGTTTTATCCTAGTAGCTCCCGAATTGAAATTCTGAGCTTAAGCTTTGTGAGCTAAGCGGAACGACTTTTTGAAAATGTATAAAATAAAAGTAAGACGAAAGAAGGCATCTGATGAAATCTTCATCGGCCAGGAGCAAGTAAACTCACTTCTGCAGAAATCAAAAAAATTTTCAAAACGATTTTTAATTTCAGGATTTCTTATTCGTCAAAATAAAAAGTTATGCTCCAAATATTCCGATTTTGAAGAAATCCATATTTTTGTTCAATTATTTATTATTACATGGTTAGGAAAGTTTTGCTTTCCTATAGGTTAAAGAATCAATGGCAAGTACATTTGACAAAAAAAATTCGGTTTTTTCTATAACTTTCGTCCATAATCGTCACGTATTAATATTCCAAAATACTCTTCTGAAAATTTTAATTAAAGCATGTGTGTGTGTGCGTGTGTGTGTGTGTGTGTGTGTGTGTGTGTGTGTGTGTGTGTGTGTG
>JAPMOR010103252.1:187630-225089 GCA_026543865.1 Argiope aurantia
GGGTGATAGTAGACATCAAGAGGATAAAGAATCGCCATACAACATGGAGTCCCAAACGACGTTTAATTGGTGAAAATCGCAAAAATATAGGGAGTCGGAGAACTATTGGAAACTGTAAAAAATTAATTAAAAAAAATAACAAATGCTATTTTAACAATGAATTTTTTTTAAGTGAAAGCACTTCTCAAACGTTTTTTTCATGTGGTAAAATGAGGATTTGATGATCAGGGGGTAGTAAATGACTGAAAACGAAAAAGTAGTTTAGAGCCCATATTTGCAAAAATATTAAAACTTGAAGAAAAATAAAAGCTTGAAAATGTAAAGAGTTTTATAGTCTATAGTTTGATATAAGCGTGTAGTGTGAGAACTGGGGAGTTTTAAAGATATCCAAGGAAAACTAAAATGGGAAACAGAAAACATCGCTGTAACATCAGTACCGATGACCGCAGAGAGCGTTGTCAAATTCGAAAGACAAATTCAGAGCAAGGAGAGCAGGCATTAAATAGATGAAAAATTGCCGGAAAACACAGAGGTCGCAGGTAAAGTCTTTCAATGAAAATCACAAATTGGGTGGAGTTCGCATGCTAGATGCATGATCCAAACGGGAAGATGCACACTTTTCTGCTAGAGCTTTATTCTCAGACGAAGCCTGATTTATGAGAAAAGGTGTCTTAAACAGGCACAATGCGAATATTCGGTCATTCGAACATCCCCACATCACTATCTCGGCGAACGTACAACACAAGTTTGATATTAACATCTGGGCAGAGTCATCTATTTGGACCGTATCTTCTGCCCGAACGCCTCAGCGGTACAAAAAAAATACCTTGTTTTCTTCCAGCACGTTCCTCCGGATTTATTGTAGGGAACACTGACAACTTGGTTAATGCATGATGGAGCACCAGTACATTTAAGTTAATTCGTGAAACCTGACTTGTTGTTTGCGAATGAAGTATAATGATAATCAATTCTACAATTTTCGTTATTGAATACTTGCTCGCTGCTTTTATTTTTCTCGAACGCATGAAAAATTTACATACGAGAAAGCTTCTTTTCGATTTTCTTGTTCCTAATCCTCGCATTTATAGGTCCAATCTCTTCCTCAGACCCATTGTCTTTTCGACATCTGTTTTTGCGATTTTCACTGAATAAACGTTGCCTGCGACCCTATATTTTCTGGTAATTTTTCATCTACTTAATGCCTACTATCACTTCTCTAAATTTACCTTGTTACAGCGATGTTTTCTGGTGCCCATTTTAGTTTTCCTTGGATATCTTTAAATCTCCCCAGTTCTCACACTACACGCTTATATCAAACTATAGACTATAAAACACCTCACATTTTCAAACTTTTATTTTTCTTCAAGTTTGAATATTTTTGCAAATATGGGTTATAAACCCTTTGATCATTTTCAGTCATTTACGACCCCCTAGATCATCAAATCCTCATGTTACCAGCATGAAAGAAAACTTTTAAGAATGTGCTTTCATATTATTAATTAATGTAATTTCGTATTTTTAATGTGCTTTAAAATTATTTTTAGTTAAAACACCATTTGTTATTTTTTTATTAATTTTTTTACAGTTTCCAACAGTTTTCCGACTTTCTATATTTTTGCGATTTTTACCAATTAATCAGCGTTTGAGACCCCCCATGTTGTATGGTGATTCTTTATCCTCTTGATGCCTACTATCACCCCTCTGAATTTGTCGGTTGAATTCGGCAACACACTGCATATATATCGTGTTCAAATTTTCAAATGTTAATAAAACACGTTTTATTAATCCACTCAAGTTCAATTACATTTTTTTAAACTTGTAGTGGATGACATTTGATGTTAATACAATTTTTTTAATATTAATTCATTAATTAAATTTGTCCAGTAATTTCAATTTGGTCACCAAAGTTGCCAAATCCGACACCATTTGGCGATATATCACCAAATGGTCGCAAAGTTTGTCACCAATTTTGTAATCTAATATATAAAAATCTCGTGTCAAGGTGTTTGTGCTCGAACTCCTTCGAAACGGCTCGACCTATTTTTATAAAAAAATTTATGTGTGTTTGGTAGGTATGAGAATTGGTCGTAAAGTATATTTCATAACGCTAGGTAATTAGGGTGTCCCTATCCACATTCAATGTGCGCTGACGAGATCAACGCTTGCTTGAAATCATCGCCAATGTGGCGTAATTTTGAAAAAGTCCAGCTAAAAATAAACATGCTTTCCAAATGCTACAAGATTCATCGGCTGACACATTCTCTGACCAATTGTTAATTGTTTATAGATATTGGCGATGGAAAAGTTACTGTCTGTGAAAATAATGGATGCATAAAATTATCCACTCATTTCTGCACTGTCGTTGGTTCCCAAAAGGCTCTCATTGACCGCATATTTCCCGATCTACGCACACAATATATAAATCATTCGTGGCTGGCAGAAAGAGCCATTTTGGCAACAAAAAATATGGACGTCGACGATTTAAACTTCAATATACACCAGTCGTTGCCAGGCGACTTGGTTTCATACAAATCGATCTATACAGTTTGCGATGCTAACGAAGCTGTAAATTATCCAACTGAGTTTTTGAACTCACTGGATTTGCCAGGCATGTCCCCACACCTTCTACGACTGAAAGCTGGATCTCCGGTTATTTTACTTCGGAATTTGAACCCACCACGGCTGTGCAATGGCACGCGATTGGTCTTTAAAAAAATTGATGAAAAACGTTATCGAAGCCACCATTTTAAATGGCAAATTCCGAGCCGAAAATGTTTTGCAGCCACGAATTCCAATGATTCTCACAGACGTGCCAATTGAATTCAAACGCGTTCAATTTCCTATTAGATTGGCATTCGCATTGACAATCAATAAGTCGCAAGTCCAAACGATGTATGTTTGCGGTTTAGATTTGGGCACAATATGTTTTTCACTCGGACAATTATAGGTGGCATGTTCTCGCGTTGGCAAACTATCGAACTTATTTGTGTTGGCTAAAGGCGGACTGAGAAAAAATATCGTACACTCAATTGCTCTTCGAAATGAATATTGATTTTCTTTTATACTTTAGAATAAAAAATATATTACTTTTATCACTTTACGTTTAACTTTTAAGAGATCAAACAATGCATATGCTCGTTATTTTATAAAAAGTAACTAAGATAAAACAAATTTTCGTTGGTCTAAGTAAGAATTGATTTAAAAAATGTTGTTTTATATATTAATTGTCTTCTCTAATCCTCCTTTTCTCTAACTCTTCCTTTTTCAGTTCATTTTCTCCGCAAACTACTTACGAATAAAGGTTCCTCTACTTAAGGACTCCTGGATATGGCTGTTGGAGTGGCAGACAGCCCAATCCACCCACACGTTTACAGAATCGGTTTTCGAATCCGTAACTCTTCTACCTGTAATCATACGCCGTAACAGGCGCCCCTTTACAAAGATAGGGGCTAATTGTTTTTAGTAAATCATCAAGCCATACCTCGTTCGGAAACTTTTTTAAATAAACTGACTTTTTTCTACTGTTGTCATTAAAGACCAGCTTGTTCTATATGGTTATACAACTTTTTTTTTTTTTAATTTTGTATTTGGTTGTAAAATGCGGTTACATAATAAAAGCATAAAAAATCACAATCAATAAAGCTTATCCTGAACAATAAAACAATATACGTGGCTGAATTAGTAATAAATAGAAAAATTACCCAGATGTATAATAATAAGTTATACAAATAAACTGCCCTAAAATACTCACTAAAATTGATTTCATTCGGGTGAAGTTTCCTGTTTACTGTGCATAGAATTAATCTTGTGCCTCTTAATCAGCAATAAATATGTTCAAAATATTAAAAGTTCATAATGATAGGAAGCAATTACTTATGATATAAATTACAGCACCGCAAAATTACGTTTATTGTGCATATTTACGTATATTATGTTTGTTTAATCAAAGTTTCGTAATGAATGAGCGGAAAAAATAAACTCTGATATAAGATTATGAATAGAACCAAGTTTAGAAAGTAATTATCATTCATAAGCAGTTTTAATGGCACTTTGAAATAAGCAAAAATGGATGGAAGCATGATGACATTTTTTTATCGCTTCCTTATGAAAATATATGTTTATATTCAACTAAAACAATGTTATAAAATGTCTTGTTTGGTAAAATAAATATTCGAAGGAGCCTAGAGGGGGGGGGGGGGGGAGGTCTTAATGACTTTTCAGAAAAAGATATTGTAATTAGACTTAAATGTCTTTGAAAAGTAAGTTGTCATAATTTTTGAAGAAATTAAATGAAATTGATAATAACAATTTCGCTCAAACATTAAAAGAAAGTAGGGTATGCATTTCGGGTTTTTTTAGATAGATAAAAGTCAATTTTCGTTCAGAAAAACATAAAATCCCTATAAAAATTCAATATGTGTGCATAAAAATATTTTTTTAAATTAGGATTTACTTGGAAATATACAATCATACGCAGTTTTGTTCCAAATAAATTTATATTGGGTAATAAGGGAAAAAAATTAAGTCACCTGGAATATTTTGAAATTTTTAAAAATCATATAGCTTTTTATTTTTTAAAAAATAATATATTTTGTTTTAAAAAGTTTTTTAAGAAATTTGACATATTTATATTTTAATACATTTGCATGCCCCAAAATGAATAACTCGCAAAAGTGCCTATTAGAGTAAACTGTCCCTTTAATATGACATAAAAGATCGGCAACTAAAATTTCAAAAACCGAGTTTTTGGTACTATATTCATTATTATTTATTACATTAGCTTTAATTATCTCCCTAAAAATGCACTTATTTAATACCTTTTTCCACTTCCTTCAATTTTCCGTAATCAATTTTTATTGAAAAGAAAATTTTATATTTTATTTTATATTGCAAAATTTCAGATATAAGATGAATCATAAAATGGGTATTTTCCTATGCCGCTGATCCATTTTGTAGATATCACGCTCATTGGTAAATTGCTTGACTATAATAATATGGTAAGGTGAAAAAATCAAGGACAAACATACTGCGCCATAAATATGTTGTTACTTTAAACTCTTAGTTATTTCTTTTTTGTCATAGTATTAAATATTATAACAAAACAATTTCATACAAAAAAATTTTTATAAAAATGCTCTTTAAAGTTTTGTAAGAAGAACGATATATGATTAGAAATTGAATCGAATATAATTCTAAATAGTCAGCGTCACTAATAGAAAAGACTTTTATTTAGACATGGACTCTGCCAAAAAGCAGACAAATTCGATTATACATTCTTAAAATGTTTCACTCCAAAAATATAATTATCACATTTCATTTCAGAATATATCTTACATACGGAATTGCGTTAAATGGAGTAAACACTGACAACAATAGGTGTCTAACCCTGAGTTTTATCAAATTTACACTTCTTTTATGATTAATATCTGCATGATGGAAACCTTTAGCAGATGACTGTATGTAACATAACTTATTTTTAATTTTATTTTCCCATATGCTTAACTATTTCTTTGGATATTTAATTCTATAATCCCACTGGCACAGAAGAAAAAAAAGGCTTTTCGCATTTATTGGATGGAACAATGTCAACAAATATTTACATATTTCTTCAATCCGGAACTAACAAAAATAGCTCATAAAAAAAACAAAATGAATATATTGCTTATATTTTTTAAAGAAATATATTTCGCCACAACAATTCCGAAAGTTGCTTTTTAATTTGTCAACATTTTAAGAAATTATAGCTAAGTTCTACTAAGGAGGATGGGGTTAATTTCAGGAAGAAAAAAAATTGTGTTAAATCTTTCCTCTTCTAACAACTGGGAATCTATTATGAATTCGACAAGTTGATGCCCTTTCATTTCACCCTTCCAGAAATGAATCGGAATCTGAAATATCCATGTTAAAAAGCGTTTGGAAATAAGAAATTGCTAACAGGAAATGCAGAAAAAAATCCAACATTCTGATTATTTCCATGCCGCAATCACCATTATGACCATATTTCTGGTAATATTCATAAAACATCGGAATTCTTCAAATTAATTCCATTTCTTAAAAGCAAAATAAATACATACGAAACATTCAGTGACTACTGATTTTATTCAATAAAATAATGGTACGATATTCTGTTGCATTAGTCTGTAAGTCTCAATGAACATGGTTCTCTAATTTTGGTTCACGAGGAATTTATACACCAAAATAAATAAAATCAGTGTTATAATTTATAAGATTTATTTTTCGACCTATATTTATCAATTAGACGAAATTTTAATAAATAAAAATTAGAATTCTTATTTCAGGCATAACCATTTGTTAAAATTATTTTATTCTTTAACTTTAAAAGACGTGCTTGGCAAGTATTAATTTTTTTACTGATACCAGAAACACTCCGTTTCCCGTTTGGAATGCAATTTCATTTTCTAATGAGCATTATGCGCCATCTAGTGATGAAGAATTATATGAACGTTATTTTCGCAGAAGATAGTAAAGAATTTTATCTCGTAAAATTTATGATGCACACTACATTTTTTTTATTTTTTGTTTGTTTGTTTGTTTTCAAGAAAACTATAATTTTAATGCAAGAAAAATTATAGATTTTTGGAAATAACACCCAAAATAGTTTTTAAAATGTAGATACCATTCCCCTTTCCAAAAAGTATTTTATTTTTCTATTTGTTTGAAGAATGTCAAATTTATTATTTTAAGTATTTTGAAACAAAAAAAAAGTTGTATTTTAAATTTCTTTTTGGTTTGGTGAATTATAAAAATATCCCAATCTTTTAATAGCAAAATCATCATTTTTTAATCTTCTAATTGCAATATTCTTTTATTTTTATAGATATAGAAAAAAACGACATTCTGCACTTTTGCAAACTTTTTTTTTTTTTGCCATTCTTCTTTTACCTGCTAACGCCTTCAAGAAAAAAAATGAATAGATGGCAATGAAATACTTAGTGTTGCCACAAGCAGTAGCGAAATTTGAAATATAGATGAGAAATGAAATCGCTAGTTATCATCATATATTGAAAAATAATCGTATTATTAATATCTCATATCTTCAAACATGAACTATTTAAGCTCAGCATACTTTTTTCCCCCTCTAAATATTTGAATCACTTTTCTGTCAAAAAAATATTAATATTATATGTTGTCAATCAGATATTCTACGGTCCTAGGCCATATTATAAGATCCCTCTTTTAATAAGACGGAAGATTTAGTTTAATGTTTCCGGACATTTTTAATACGCTAACGTCTTTTTAAAAATGTAAAAATGACGTAAAGTATTCTTCAGACAAAGTTAACAATCTTTTCGCGTTAAAAAAAAACCCTCAACAATGGATTAGAAAATTATTATATAAAATAAATTCAGATTCAAAAGCACCGGCCAACATAGAACCTAATAAGAGGGTGCAATCACCAACTCTAAACATTCCTAAACACCATACTCACCTTAGTGCTAGTCGGAACATACTTGTTCGGAATCACATTTGGATGCAAAGGTCTAATCCCAATGACTAACCCAAAAAAATAGTCCCTTCGCTTGATTCCTAACAAACTAATCATTTAGGTGGCTATTATCAACCGAACTGATAGATCGAGAACGCTATCGATATCCACCATCCGTCTAAGAATCACCAGGCGCGGTCGATAAGCTGAGGTTTTTTGCGGTCCATTAGAAGCAAGAAGCAAATAGAGCGGCGATAGCTTCTCATGGAGAGCACCTGTACTTGTAGTCTAGGAAAAGAAGGAAGAAAGCAACAAGAAAAGATAAATATATACTTTGTTACAGATCTGCAATGTTGCTTCCCAGCACGGTTAGTTCAATCACTGGAAAGACCGTTTTACGATCAGCTCTGTGGGATGCTCATCGGATGTCGAATCAATGGTCCCAGTGCTTGGCATTTGGCGAATTGTTGACGAATTTAACGACTCTGACAACAAAATAGATAATACTGGAATTTTTAAGAATTTTGGCCATAGAGCCACTAGGAACCGAAATATGCCTGATTGTTCGAGATCCTTCTCTGCCCTGTCTCGGGAACTGTAAAAGGTCGCGGAGACAGAGCTGGAGACAGTCTTTTGAGTTCAACTCTGGTTAATAGTTGAATAGACACTCCTTGAGTGCTTCGAGCTTCTTATCATGATTATGCTGTGTTGTGCTGTTTGCTAGAAGAGCTGCTGTGCTGTGCATTGCTTATGTGCGTCTCGGCTGTGTATTTGTTGTCTTGCATCCGTGGCTTCCTGTTAATAAAGTCGTCGTTGTCTTACACCATACACCCACTACAAGCAAACCCGTGGACTTTACGGCCTTAGTGGAGGAAGTTCCGTAACAATTTAACTAGGAACCAGATCACTAAGGCCTCGAAGGGGTCATGAAGCTCAGCATACCCAAAGAAAGTGTGCCCTTGAAAGGTGGAATGTCAGTGAAAACATGATTTTAAAATTCATTTTTGTAATCACGAATTCTCTAGGGAATCAGAATAGAATAAGAATGTATAATAAAGCAGGCTGTCATGCGAGCTCAGTAATATCTGCATATAGATTCGTTTATAGTCGTGTGCTCACTGATTCACATTCCCGGATATTCCTAGTGGCACTTGTTCATTCACACTTCCCGGATATTTAAACAGGATGGAGATTCTTTAAGATTCCTACATGAATTTCTACATGAAAATAAAAATTAAATAAAAGAATTTTTGTAAACACACCTGATATTTGGTTCATTCAAAATATTCTCAAACCATACAAATCAAAACAAATCTTTAAAGACTTATCGCTCTAGTAAGTCGTAAATAGTAGTAAGTAGCAGTAAACAGCACTCGTATATTTTATAATATTGTAGGATATTAAAAAATATTCACAATATCGTATATTTTATTAAATATGGAAAAATATAATATATCTCACAATATTATTTCTCGAGCTGTGCTAGTTCGGTGGCATCTTTAAACAAATTTTTAAACTAGCAACTGATCAACCGGAAGCTCTATGCACACAAAATGAAAAAATCATAAAACTCGTCAATGAATAAACATAGTAAGCAAAAGGGGGGGGGGGGTATTTATTTATTTACTGGATTCTCAGAACGAAATGATGAAATCTTTAAAAAAAATCTGTCGTATCTCTTGGATAGGATAACTAATACCTGGGATCATAAAGAATTTCTTTGGGCAGGTTATGTTCGTCAACCCCTCACCCTGAGCAGTTAACAAACTAAAGTGCATCTACCGTGAAGTCATGAATGATTCATAGGAGAATCAAGAAACATTGATAAATCCAATCAGAGGGGAACAACACAAACAGTTCCACATCTTAAGAAAATGCGCTTCCTAATTAAATTAAGTCTTCTGGAGACAAATTAGTTGAAAACATTACACGGATGGATGACGACAACCTGCTGCTCAATCATGGGATGCCCTCCCTCTGCAGCCTC
The DNA here is from genome assembly GCA_026543865.1 of Argiope aurantia. Lineage (NCBI taxonomy): Eukaryota > Metazoa > Arthropoda > Arachnida > Araneae > Araneidae > Argiope > Argiope aurantia. The sequence goes on from JAPMOR010103252.1 coordinate 197,065, forward strand.
TCTTCTTCAGCCACTAAGTAATAAAGAGAACAGAGATGACGAGAGGGGGAATTACTAGCGTCTTCGCAACCTGCTGCCGCAGAGCGCCAATCAGTTTGCCCATCGTAAGTCCCCAAGCACTCGTGCTGTGTTAACTTAATATAAAACGCCGTAAATGATGCTTCAGAATGAAATATAGGGTCAAGGTGTACGATTTTGTTGTCAAACGGAACTTTTGCCAAATTCTTCACATTGATTACCAGAAGTAATTTTAGTTGAGTTCCTGTTAAATATACAATGGCACAACATGATTTATAATTCATCGATGTTTATTTAGTTATTAATTACTAGCTGATTTTCTAAATCAGAGCAGAAATAATGTAATTTAATTGTAAAGTTTAATGGAGATGGTAAAGTTTAAAATCATAAAATCCTATCAAGGCAGCAACTGGAATTGAGTTATTAAAACCATTGTGTGTGTGTGTGTGTGTGTGTGTGTGTGTGTGTGTGTGTGTGCGTGCGTGTGTGTGCGAGCGTGCGTGAGTGCGTGCGTCTGTGTGTGTGTGTGTGTGTGTGTGTGTGTGTGTGTGTGTGTGTGTGTGCGTGCGTGAGTGAGTGCGTGCGTGCGTATGTGTAAATCACACTTTTCTTTTTGTAAAATCACTTACCATTTTTCCCTAATTATATTAGAAAACGTAATAAGAATTATAATATACTTTATCTAAAGCAAAACCAAACCAGAAGTAATATTCCGAAACAGAAAATGGCTTTAAAATTGTAATACCTCGCAATTTTCCTGCATTTTTACACATAATACAGTTAAGTACGTTTATGGTACGAATTTTACTGAAAAAAACTAGAATGTAACGGGCTTGTAATGTTTCCCCTTTTCCTTCACACGTATAAAAGCATTCACACCTGATGTAATGTCTCCCGTTTACCAACACATAGTTAAGTGTAAACGGGCCTCCAGGTGTGGATTCTTTTTACTAGGTGAGTCATTGTGTCTGGTCATTTGTTATTATCCAGGTGTGGGAACACAGATATGTATCCCGTCCTTTCAAATAGATCCATCATGTCTTCAAGGGAGAGGAACGTCAAAACAGCCAGATTTTTTTTTCCTTTATGAAGAGACTTCTCAAACCATCAAACCAATCAATAATCAGCAACCATTGTCATTAAGTGTCAAACTCAGGTGATTTTCAGCCTGCGTTAGCTGCGAATTTATTGTAATTCACATGTGTTCAAAAGGCAATCGGCCATCAAGATGTTTTATTAACAGACACTCCCTCGGTCGAGTTAGGACCATTAAGGAAGCGTTTCTAAGCAGCTGCTGGGTGATAGGGAACTCAAGTTCACCAATGAGAAAACCGGAGGCGGATATCTGATGAAAATAAAATGCGGTATTTTTTTCCAGATAAAAGAACAGAAAGGCTTCGAATTAGAATTCGGAGTGCGGAAAAGTTGTTCCTGATATTTTGAGAAGCTTTGTGTGATCCGAGTTTCTGTGTTAAGGTCCATCTGAAAAAGATCGCTGGATTTCTGGAGTGGCCCTGGAGTAGCCTGCTAGCGGTTTTTGGTGATTTATTCTCAGATTTGATCAAAAAGCTACTTTGTGATTGAACTATTATTTGATTTTTGAATAATATTAACCATGATGAGAACAAGCTGTTCGTTGTAATAAACAAGATCTGTAGGCACAAGAAAATCTATCGAATTCCATCAATTAAAATCATTTCGTTTATACTCACGCGAAAGTACAGACCTAATAATGGTCAACAGTTTGTCGAAAATGGTTAAAAATTTGATACGTGTCTATGCTCTAGATGCTAAATCTGTGCACCAAATTTTATCTACCCAGCTCCTTGCGTTTTGTAATCATCGAATTCACTGCAAAGCAAAACAGACTCTCCTCTGAATGGATTTCGTGCATAATTTGATATTCCATACGCTTCATTTGAGGCCTTTATCATGTTCACAAGCAGACAATGCCAAACGTATTTTCCGGACTCAGGGAGATCTGAAACATGGAGGTACATCTAAATCTCAGGTTCAAATTTTTTGGAGTAGTAATATAAAGGTAGATGAAGGCTTGGAATGCCACGATATTTCTGACTAGAATCTCGAATTCTTGAAATATTTAAAATTATTAATTATAATTTATATTAATTTCTTCTCTGAATTTTCTTCAGCGTATGCGTGAGTTTATAGTTTAATTTAGTTATAGTAATGCCTCGTTTTAAAGCATCACTAGAGCTATTTTGGGATGGACCTCGTCATTTTAAGCCGCAGTCAAATGATGAGGACGGTACCATCCTCTCCAAGTTTCCGCATCACAACAGCGGGGGGATACGTTTGACTCCTTCGGATTTAGCGTGCACCAGACCCACTTACACGACGGCTCTTCGGTGGAATCGAGTCCTGAACCTGAGACCTTACCACGACCCCAAGTGGATGTGAGAATACAAGAATTTTTTTTTAAATTTCATTTCATAATTTTATAAGAGTTCCTAATCCATGCATAAGATGTCATGATGAGAAATTCCATTACTTCTGTGATATATGTTGTTATGTAGGAAATAACTGTTGATCTTTTAAGCATACGTTATCTTAAAATCTTACTGTGCCATTATATTTCGTTTGCCTCATAATTTACAGTCTTCAGGAAGTGTGGCATTTTTGAGGGAATTATTATATCTTGTCTTTTGTTGTTGAATTGCGAAACATTCTTTCTTCGTTAATTAAAGTGCATGTAATGACAGCCAAACCTCTTTTAATGAGCAGATAGCACGGCGATTGATTCACATAACGACCAAATCCAATACATAAAAATGAATTCTTGTTTGTTCGTACCTTATGCGCTTATCGTTCATCCGATTGCGATAAAACTTTGCCAACTTTTTGCTTTGAACTTAGAAAATCCATGTTTTTCATATGGCCAGTTGTATATTGGATGATTACGAGTCGGACAGCCAAGAAATTTATTTGTTTTTGCAACAAAAAATATTGTCTATCCTAAAGTATACTTGAATATTAATGTAAATAAATAAATATTATTTATACTTCTTCTTTTTATATATTTGAATTTCAATTAATGTATTCATTATCGAAAAAAATAAATATTATTCTTTCTATAATTTTTAATTAAACAAGATAGTTATTTTAAATTTGAAACGATATTTCTAAAATTATTTCTTTTGAGGCAGCAATGTGCCAAACACCATCTAGTTAGAATATAAAAAGCGACTCTTTTAACGAGTGATGTTTCGCAGAACGAGTAACAAGGAAACACCGTGGATCTGTCAGGTTGGCCTGCATCACTCTGCTTTGAGGGCATCTTTGAAGAAAGCCTTTATACTTACATGGAAGTTTTGACCAAATAGTGTTGTCCAATGCGACTTCCAATATGTCTGAACAAGTGGCTGTGGAGCCTTAATCAACGCGATTTAGCCTTTGGCCAAGATTATCGAGTTAGGGATGGATATTAATATCGATGAGCCAGTTGAAGAACAAGGCCAGATTTACTGAAAAACTTACGGTGGTGCATTCTGCGTCACAGCAAAAATGTTAAGGGAGGGTCAGGAGAGGAAGAAATAACAGAAACAATAGAGCAACAATCTTCCATTGAAATAAAAGAGATAATGATAGAATAGGAAACTTTTACATCGTATGTTGAGTAGAGTTGGGCAATGACCGCACTTCATCATCGCTATATATCATCCAACACATATCGATATTTTTCGATTTATCGTGATATCATTATTTACATATAGCTATTATAAGTTATAAACAATATCTCTCAACATATCGACTGATCAAATAGAAGGAAGCTTCAGTTTATGTAATAAAAGTATTTGCTTTCTTTTGAATAAAAATCGTTAGAAAATAATTATGTAAAAACCCTTTTAATAAAGTTTGTCAACATAATAAATAAACACCACTAATAAAGTTCGAACTACGAATAAAATTGTGGATTTCATCTGGATTAATCCTTTTTGCTTTTATTTCTAAAGGTGAGCGATTAAACAAAGGACCTTCTGATAACCGCAATTATTTTTTCGTAATGGTATCATTCAGTTTGGGAAGAGAAAACTTTTCATTTCAAAATGGCATGCTTTAAACAAGTATTTTTATATATTAGAACATGACAGTATTTATAGAAATATTAACAAAAAATTCTGTTTGAAGGTTAATAAGAATGAAGATCAACAAATATAAACACGAACCAATAACCAAAATGAAATCGAAAACGCAAATTAATTGTGAATATCGATTTATTGTACCGCGTGAATTCATGATCATGATTTCGACAGATCGATATTTTTCGATAACTAGCATCAAAAAATCGCTTTTTCCAAACATATCGATTTGTGTTCGATGAATAGAAAATCGCCGCAACCCTAATGTTGAGTAACATTACCCTAAGTAGCTACGGTAGCCAAAGACAAATCTCTCCAGAAAAGTTTCTTACAATAAAAACATACATTATAAATAATATATTATTATAAATGTGTATGCGTACCTTTCGGGATGGAACTCTCTATCCTAGATTACTTGGATTCCAACGGAATTTCATCATGTGAGAACATGATGTTATTTTGGTTTGAAGCCTCAAAATGTATAGGCAACAAATTGGCGATTTATCGCCTCTGAGGCATTAATTTTTCGTTTTTAGGGTTATTAGAAAATAATGCAAAAGGTTATCACATTTGGCGATTTATCCCCACCTAAAGTTACGATTGATTTCCAAATTACTCATTCTCTGAATTCTTGCAAATTGTCTTAATTAATTTAAGTCATTAACCAGTTTAAACAAGTTTCAACCAATCACGAGACTATCAAATTACGCATGCGTCGGTATTTAAAAAAACGATGTTTTTTTTTTTTTTTTTTTTTTTTTCCCATCGCTCCATCGGTTGCTCTCTACAACTCTGTTTGCCAGCTGGAAGAATTAAAAATGAAAGTTTTAAAAAAATTATATATATATATATATATATAATTGTATTTTAAACTCCTAATTTAAACCAAATTAATTTCCAAATTTAGTCCATTTAATTTAGTCCATAGTAAAATATTCTCTTATTTCCTGATCCATTCAACGTATGAAACTGTGTAAAAATTACTGCACAATCACTTCTACGTATCAATGAAAGTGATATGATAGTGCAGTTCTCCGACACCGATGGTTTTCTCCTGCGGCCACGTCGTTCCACAAAGCCGATGCGATTTCCTCTGCATTCTGCCCGTAACCTATCATACAATCCGACGCTCCGGCCCAATACGTTTGTGTTTGTGCTCCATTTCCTGGTGTGCGTGATCCTTCAAGAAGTTCCAACCTGTGCCATGATTCATGAAAAAGTGATGTGTTTATGCTCTTTAATTTCAAAAAGTTCCAACTCCTAGTGTGTCATGATTCATCAAAAAGTTATTAGTGTTAAAAAAAAGGCATCCATCAACTGACTCAACGGAGGAAATTCAAGATGTATATTTTGAATTTCTGATTTTATTTTAAATTGCATTATTCTATTATAATATAATTGCAAATAATCTTTTTATATTATTATTGAAAATATCATGAGTGTTAGTTTAAAATATTATGATGTTTTTAAATTTTTCAAATTTATTATTTAAAAGTTATGTATACAGACCTTGTGAACGAAAAAAGTAACATACCAAGATTCTTATATACTTAATAATTAATGGCACGTGATAATTAGACTAAAGTAGTAAATACCTCAGGGGAAATTATTACGCCCCTGTCAGTTATGAAGCTGCCCTCTATTATCACTGTGTCCAAATATTTGTTTTTACAAAATACAAATGTTGTTGTTGTTGTTTTTTCATCAATTGCCAAATATTTTTTATATATTTCCCAAACTTTAATCATATAAGTATTTTCAGTCTTGAGTTTGTTGCATTCATTCACAAGTGTTTTGTTTGAAATCTTTAAATTTTGCATTTATTACTTTTGGTTCCAAGATCTTCATTTGATATTTTTGAATTTTATAATTATTATTATCATTTCCAAATGATTTATTTGAAATACATAAATCTTACATTTATTTACATTTTCAAACGTTTTATATGAAACCATTCAATTTTACAAGTATTATTTTTATTTCCAAGTTTTTAATTAGATATTTTTGAATCTTATATTTATGGTTTCAGTTCCAAGTGTTTAATATGAAATATTTCAATTTTACAAGTATTATTTTCATATCCAAGCTTTTTACATGAAGTTTTAAATCTTGTGTTTTTATTGACAGCTAAAATACTTTACTTAAAATCAAAACTATATTGTTATTTTATTTTGGAGAAATCAAAGCAATATTGTTATTATAGTTAATAATTCAATACTTTTTTCCTAATTTAATAATCTTGTTGAGACAGAGTTCCTAGCATTTAAGAATAATATGGGCAAAAATACCACAGACTGACTTCTTTAAATTAAGTTTATCAATTCAGTTTTTACAGAAAAATGGTCAAAATAACTTTGTGTATAATATCATTCAAATTTAAATATTTTTTATTGCTGTTGATTATTCAGATTTTTATTTAATATTTTCAGAAATTTATGTCTTGTTATGCTTCTAATATAAAATGATAAATGGGATTTCTGTATTAATGTTTGTATAATGTGATGGTAAGGGAAACTCAGGTGTCACTTTCAATATACTTTTAAATTAAGCTTATTCAGACACCACTGTAAGGTATGGTTGTGTGTGAAAGGCCCTGGTGCACTTCCACGTTTAGCGGTGTGTGTGTGGGGGGGGGGGGGAATTGTAATGATATTTTAAGCTCTTAATTTAAACCAAATTAATTTCCAAAACTTTCTCTTAATTTAGTCTATAGTAAAATATTCTCTTATTTCCTGATCCCTTCCACGTATGAAACTGTGTAAAAATTACTGCACAATCACTTCTACGTATCAATGAAAGTGATACTTCCGTTGCCCTTTTCATGGACAACACATGTATTGAATTGGCATGTGGCCGGAAATCTCCTGTTATATAAGACTAGTGATCATTTTTTTCGGCCCTTCTTCCTTTTTCTTACTTCTGCCTTTGTGCCGCACTGCGTCTGCTTGCAAATAAATTGCTTTCCCGAGATGGATATTAAAGAGAGAATAAAACGAAATTAAAACTACAAAGTCTCCACTGTATGTCAACCTATATATATATATATATATATAGGGACAGAGACCGATAGAGAAGTCTCGTGATTGTTTCAAACCGGTTTAAACTGATTAATGACTTAAATTAACTAAGACAAATAATGATTTAAAAAATAATAATGTTCTCACATGATGATAGCTTAAAATTTTCGATCGTAGATTTCATTTTTTTTATTTATCTATTTATTTTTGCTTAATACAAGTAAGATTCGATAACAAATTCTAGTCGTTAAGCGAAATTCCACTGTATTTGAAAATACCTATTGGAGAGAGGCATATTTTCCTCCCATTTTGCAATTAATTATGATAAATATTTTCATGCTGACTATTTTTTTTAACGCTCTTTTAACTGATAATTCTTTTCTGAATAAGAATTAACATTCAAATCTTAACACAGATGCAGTAAAGAAAATCATTTTTTAATGAATATTATCTTCTGAATGACATACTGCAAATATTATAAAATTAATATTTTCGTCTTGGGGTGAAATATTCTAAAGGTTATCCTTATCTTTTAAGGCCTGGCTTCGGAAGCACAATTTTAAAAAATCGTTTGGTTATCAATTTTAGTAGATTTTATTGATGATTATGACTCAAAACAATGAATAACATTAATTAGAAAAATTTAAACATAATTTAATTAATTAAATTTAGGTAAAATTTGATGAAATTAGAGCAAAATGCTCTACACTAAATTCAAATTCTCCAATTTCAATTATTTTTCTACACAGCATACTTAATTGTACTTATAAAGGCAATGAACTAAAACCTAAGAAAAATATGCAAATGAAAAAAAGTTATGGATCTTCGAACAATTTTACGGTAAAAATATTGTAAAAATCATAGGTACTACTGGCAATAAACTGCTAAAAATCAAAAACTATTAATATTAGACCTAAATCTTTAATTCACTGCCTTCATGGAACTTATGGTAATATATATACAAAATTTCAAGAAAATATATCTATAAGTTTTTGTGAAACTATGCTTTACGTAATAAAAATTTGACAAGTGTTCCTTAAAAAAATGCATTTCAAGTTTTTATTAGTATACATCCAAAATAATATTTCATTTTAAACGCTTAAAATTCACCACTTTTGTAGCAAATACCTTCCTTATTCTCTGTTTTATTATTATTTTTTTCTTTCTAATAGCCCATTTTATTTTTCTGGATTATTTTGTAACAGACAAAGACTGTCTTTTTGCAGCAACAATTGCTACAAATTCGCTCGTTGACGAAGCTACTATATTGCGTTAGCACGTAATGACCTGGAATAATAACCAATTCACTAAAAATTTCTATTATGCCAGAAAAACCATCATTAACAGTATCGCTATATTAGTCCCAAAACGCAAAGTTTTCAACTCAACAAATATATTTTTGGGAATAATTTTCCATAAGAGATTGTTCAAATTTTCATTAGCATTTTGTGTTTTGCCATGAAGGCATTTTTTCAGAACATTTAATATAAGAAGACTTAATAATATTCATAACATTTTTTCGGAGTCCTATACTTGAGTCTTTGTATTTTTTTTTTTTTTTCCTTCTGGAAGTGCACACTGGTATTTGCACCAAGAATCCTTTCCTTTTGGACATTGTCCATGCACTGACTTTTTATTACGGGAACAAACATGAGCAAATGCAATAAATGTTGCACTTTGCATCTGCAATATATTACCAACATTGGATCTTATTGCAATGATATAATAGTTTTGTAATTTATTTATGACATTGTCCTCAAGATTTCCTTTACCCTCAAGATCTTTAATAGATTTTTTTTTTTAAGCTCTCAAGCGAGTACCCACTCGCTTTTGAAGATGCCCTACACATTCACAACAGAACTTTTAATGAATTTTAGTCAGTGAATACTGATGGCATTAAAGCGCAAAAAACTGACTTCCAGTTTCGTTAATGTTGATTTAAAGAAACATCTATATCTTCCGATATAATAATCGTAGAAACAAAACAAACACAGATTTCGAAACATAAATAAATGGTCTTTCAAAGGAAACAATAATAAAAAAAGGAAATCGACTATCGCAAATTTCAAGTTATCATGTAAGAACATTATTATTTTTTAAATTATTTGTCTTAATTAATTTAAGTCATGAAACATATAAAACCGGTTTGAAGCAATCACGAGACTTCTCTATTGGTCTCTATGTCCCCCCCCCCTCTAACATATATATATATTAACCAATCTAAAGTATTAAAAAGTTTGAAAACGAAAACAAAACAGTTTCGGAAAACGATTTTGGTAAAAACTGAGGGTGACCCTTGAAAAAGTCTTCAGGCCGGATTCTTTTATTTCATACTTTTTTTATTTGGTTTATTTGTTTTTCCTATTAACTTGATTTTTATACTTTTGTACATATATATATATATATTAAACTTTCATAAATAATTTTTTAACTTTTATTTTCAATTTTTCTAACTGAACAACAAAGTTTTGGAGCTCGACCGATTTTGAGATGAAAAAATTCCATCGTTTTTCTAAATATCGACGCATGCGTAATCTGATAGCCTCGTGATTGGTTCAAACCGATTTAAATTGGTTAATGACTTAAATAAATTAAAACAATTCGTAAGATAATGTATAATTTGGAAATCAAGTTGTAACTTTAGTTCACGATAAATCGCCAAATGTGGCAATCTTCTGCAGTATTTTCTAATAACATCATTTTCATTAGTTGAAATTATCCCTGAATCAACAATCTTTATCGATTAAACAAACAATATTTTAACTTGTTTGGTTTATTTTTTTAAAAAAAACGATGCGCAAGTTAGGCAATAGCACTGTTATTTCCAAAGGTAATACTACAACAGCAGAAGACAGATAATCCAAAAACTATGCTGTGAAAGCCGACTCCAAAATAAAACTACATTAGCAGATGATAGATATTTCAAAATCTATACTGTGAAAGCCGACTCCAAAATAAAATAAAAAAAAGGGATAAATCGCCAATTTGTTGCCTACGCATTTTGAGGCTTCAACAATTTGATGTCTTCAAATCGCTTCACAAACCTCAAACTAAAACAACATCGTGTTCTCACATGATGAAAAAAAAAAAAAATCAGATTTTTAGTCAAAAACTGACTAGACAAATCAGGCAGCTACCTTAAAGAAAATTCTCAATCATTAAAAATTATTCCCAATTTTAATATCTGAGTGAAGTTTAATTGTACGTTTAGTAACTACACATTCAAGGAAATAAAAAAAACCCACCTATTATTTTTGAAAAATAATTCAATATAAAATTTAATCGGAACCAATTTTGGATTCTCAACATCAAGGATATCACCTCAAATGTATTAATAAAAATAAAATGGCACTTTTCCATTTACGGGGGCCGTTGGCGACAATTAAATTACTTTCACCAAATCGCCAACAAAAAAAATCGTAAAAAATTTCCAGTGGTCTAGCGATTTTTTTTACGACCCTCGAAGACGAGAAAAGTACCATTATATTCCAAGGGCCGCTGGCGACAGTTAAATTATTTTCGTTAAAAAGAAATCGCCAATACTTTGGCGATATTTTTAAAGCCCTCGAAAATGGGAAAGTATCAATAAAACTTCATTTTCTTACTCAAAAGCTCAATTATCTTTTTTTTTTAATTCAATGTTGAGCACTATAACAATTTCGATAAAATTGGCATCCTATATCTTCTTTCACATAATTCTGTGGTTAAGGACTAAATGGCTGTGAAAGTTTGATAATTTTAAATAATCAATAATGCTGACTTTTTGGCTTTAAATGCCCTGCTGATATGTTTGAATTACAATTGTAATAATTAACAATTGTTAATTTGAAATCAAAATTAAAAGGTATTTTTATTTCTAAATTGTTTTCTTAAATATACATCCACAAAACTTCATCTTCCAAGTTTGTAAGTTAATAATTTATACAAGGATTTTAAAGTTGTGTATTCTATAATAAAAAAATAAATGATTTTTTTGTTTGCTTGTTTCTTTTTCATTATGTAGGATGTTAATAGTTCTGTTTAAACTGGAAGTTTTCATTGCACAACAATTGCATTCAAAACATTGTATACATTTTGTTTATTAACATTACTTAATTAAAAGAATTAATAAAAAATGTTAATAACTGTTGTATATAGGGCTACTAAATGTCAAAAGTGCACTTTTTTTTAAAAAGTTTAAAAATTTAGACAAAGTATTTTTTCAATCTGACTTATTTTGTGATTCAGGTTTAAATTAGTCAAGTTCTACAATATAATAAAGCCATCAAATTATAATTACTTTGTATATCATAGCTATGCAATATTGTATAGCTTTATATAAGTGTATGTTAGTACACAACAGAATAAAAACATTGCATTTTCATTTTGTGTTATTTTTTAACTTATTTTTTCTTTTTTTTGTAAAACAGACTAAGAGAATGACTTCCAAACTGTTTTTTTAAACTATTTTTTAAATAAATCAGTAATAAACAAAACAAGCAATTTTATGTAAACAACAGTTGCCATAGTCAAGTAAAAGCACAAATTGTACAGAAATACAATTCAAACTGTGGTCACAATTGGTTCAAAAACAGAACACCTGCACTGGTACAATAATTTTTATCCCTCCAGGTTTTAAGTAATAAAAAAAACAATAAGTGTAGAAAAAAATGCAAAAGTAGTAAATAAAACAGTAATGGAAAGGGAAAAGATGAGACAAACACTAAAATTTAGTATACATACTGTAAAAAGGAATTTTGTGCATTAAAAATGTAATCAGGTCAGTAACACGTACATGATGATCATGTATAGCTCAAATACTTATGTGGCTTTTTTTTAAACATTTTTTTTTTTATTAGCCTCACCGCTGCTAAGTGCTTAGCACCCAGAATAGTAAAAAAATTATAGGCAGTAGTTTTAGCACAACTCGGAGCACTTGTTAGCACATCACAATGGGTTAGTGATATGACAAGTCAGTACTGATGTGTGCAGTGTCAAGTCTTTGGCATCACCGACTCTATTTCACTGTCCAATCACAAATAAGACTGGAATTCAAACATTCCTCTAAACAATTCTTTTCAACACTACAACAGACAGAAATATAAAACATAGAATCTTTCATATGAGCTGCTCATGTAAAAGAAATTTAAAAGATAATGCCAAGAAAGAATATTGATGCTGTTGAAACATACTATTAGCTGCAACACTTCTTGCCACATGTAACTGTAGACATGTATTGTGCAGACACTTACTTATGTATACATGCAGAATAGATTTAGAGCTATATTGAACACTTTCTATAAATTAAGTATTCAGATTTTTCTTTTAAAAATAAAAGGATGTACAAATGGAATTTCCTTTAACAACTATTCATATCAACTGAAAATTTCATTCAGCAGATATTAGAAAACAATAGTTTTGTCAAAAAAATTAATAATTATGTAACTAGGAGCATCTATCAAAATTAAACATATAGAATTTCATAAAAATAAAAACTTCCTCTGTCCAACTCCAGTTGTCCTATCTGCCATTTTTCCCCCTTTTCCAAAATCTAAAGTTTGATTTTCAAAAAGGAGTCCCATTATTTATTTCAATGTGTAAGGAAACATGTAAAATACAAGTTTACTGATCCTTAGATTGCATATTTGTAATAATTAAATATATGTTATGTCTTTGACATTCGATCCAACTACAAAGATATTGCTGAATGCAAAGACAAACAAATGAAAATCTATTTTCCCATTCATGCATACATACAGGTAAACAATCCAAATCACATTTTCTCATGTGACTTTTGTCCTTTTCTTAATTTTGAAGAAAAAGGCAAACCGGACATTTAAAGTTGGATGAAGGCAATACTTCTCAACAAGTTTCAATTATACTTAGTTATTGTAAGGATTAAAACCTTCCCATTTCATATTGTGAATTTCCTTCATGTTTATTGTTTTGAAAAGTTAAGTATAAATGCACTCAACTACTTTCTAAAAAGTATGAAGACATGGAGGGGAATCCTTCTTCCTTCCATAAAACACAATACCATATTATTTCTTACAAATGGTTTGTCTACTAAATCTAAATAATTATATAAAATAAATGAGTGGGGGCAAGGGTAAAATTCTACTCAAACATCTCAACAGTCTTTTAAAATGAGAAAATTGATAAACGAACAGTAACTGTGCAGATTAAATAATTTCACCTAATAAACTACAAACCTATTAAAAGCTATTAACAAATATCAGGAATATCACTTAAGCTATATATCTCCATAACAGACAAGAAAAATTAATACATAAATATTAATGGAAATTGAACAAATCCAAATGTTGCTTCAGAGGTCAGAAAACTGGATTGAGTAATTCTAAAGAAAATGAGAATGATCAAATGAATAAACGAGAAAGCAGCTGTTTGAACAGCAACTGAGTACACAACAATCATCATATACCATTAACTATTAAACAAAAAATAAATTTTTAATACAATATAATTTATAATAGAATTGTGCCACATAACATTACAAAAGAATAAGCCAGATATTTTTAAAAAAGATATATAATAAATAACAGAATATTTTACACAATAATTAACAATAAATAAACATTTGAATCAAAATCAGATAAATAAAAATGTGAAATACTATGTTTTTTAAAACTAAAAAGGAAAGGAAGAAAAAAATAGAACATAAACCACATTTGCTTATTTGTAAAATGAATATATTGTATCTTTTCAATTTTCAAAATACAGCTAAATCTCAATGCAATATACTACTTAAACATATAAGTGTTAGAAGAAAGAAAAAAAAAAATGTCTCAAAAGTATAATTACAATTCAACAAAAATTCCCAGTTGAAATCTATTTCCAGTATGGTTGCCAAGGCACCAATCCTTACCAAAGAATGTCAAAACACCAGATGGCTGTAATTAATAAAATAAACATTTAAACAATTTGTTGTATTAACAATGAAGTTTCACAATTCCATACATGAAGAGCAAGTGAACTGGTAACTAGATTTCAACAACATTGCCATTCAGTATCTTGAAATTTGCTGTTTTTTACTAAATTCCACAATATGTAAAATGACCGGTTAAATTTAAGCTTCAGTGTCTAACATGCATTTTTAAAATGATACATGCAGAATATAAATGCATTCATTTTTTTAAGGGAATATAAATAATTTTTATATGGTGTAATTATTTATAAATCATTCACAAAAGATGAAGATATTATTAACAAGCAAACAAGTCTATAATAGAGTTTGATTTGTATAAGAAATAAAACGACAATTTTAATTAGTAAATTAAACTGCCTTAAAAAAAAGAGCAATTCCAAAATTTTATAATAATTTTGGCCTTTTAACTCTTAAATCAATAGGTAATCAGTATTATATATTGAGATTCAACTGTATATGGTCCAAGGCATATACAGTAAATAATAAAAAATTCAAAAGCTAGAATAATATATACAAAGTTCCAATAACTGCAGCAAGATTACACCAATTTTAAAATATAAATTTTTTAATCTCAATTTTCATAAGTTAAATATTAAATAATTTTTTTTGACAACACTACAAATTTCCCAAATACATTTCTTAAGTCCTACTGAAACATAAAAACATAACAGAAAATCGGATGTCTTCAACATACAGAAAACAGCTTTGCTTTCATTATATTTTAAACATCTTTCATGGCTTTCTAAGCACATAAAAGTTCTTGAATTTAATCTTGGAAACTTTTTTTGTTTGCAATATAGTTCAAATACACAAGTATGTGTACACAACAACTTGTATATATTTCATTTGTGCAACAATATCCAATCATTTTAAACAACAATTTGTTACAAAGATATTTAAAATAAGACATTCAATTTACAAATGATAAAAAATTAACTATTAACTTTTTAAAAAAACCTCAGATATGTGCAACTCGCAATTGTTTTTCAAACTAATTTTCTCCCTGCAAAAATAAAATTTTACAAAATGTTTTCATTTTAATGATACATATTATGTTTTAACACTTTAAGAAACAAAAAATAAATATATAATTTCCAATTATCAAACAACTTTTAAATAAAAGCATTTGGCCACTGCACAAAGAATAACAGAATATTATAATCTATTTTATAAGTGAGGATCAATACAGAAATATGGTAGGCTAGGGTACAATATTTCTGAAGAGGAATTTTAAAGCAATGGAATGATACACGTTAACCATATAGAAAATGTAAGAACACAGTTTAAATGTTAACATTTAAAAATACAATGAGCTCTTGATAGTACGAAAAGAAGTATATATTTTTAAAGAGAAATGATATTTATACATTTATTTAACTTACTTCTTTCATATTTGACTGAGTTTTGTAATCAATTTTCTATTCACTTCCTAATGAACTAGTTTTGAGAATTTGTATATGCTTGTGTACTTTAAATAACTAAACACCATCTTCAAAACTTAATTATAAGAAATTTATTACATTAATTTTGATTCTGTATGCATGGCAACACTTAATTATGAATATGATAAGAAAACTGATTTTAAAGATATGATATTTATAATAAGACTTATAAACAAAAAAAATAAAACAGACTTAAAATAAAAATTACTTTTAAAAATTGTTTTTATCAAACTTTTTTTTTTTTTTTTCATCTTTACATGAATCATCCGTTTTCAGACAAGGAAATGGAAACAGTCTCCCTTAAACCAGAAGTGAATTGTAATAAAAATGTTAATTAATGAGCTTTTACAAAATATTTTTAATTTACAGTAGATTTCATCCCCGATAGAAAAGTCCCATGGAAGATCCATTATGGTTTAAGAATCATTTTATTATTATTATCATTATCTGAGAGAATTTCTAATTTTAACTTTTAATTTTAAATTCTGCTTTTATAGGATGAGTAACTGAAGAAAATAACAAAATCAAAAAATTTAATTTAAAAAGCGAATTTAAAAATCAGACACTTGATGGGTTTTTTTGGAATATAATTTCACATCACATTTTCAAAAATTCCAAAATTAAACAGCTTTCAACAAGATTATAAAATTTAAAATCATAACTATATAATTTTCTTGTGAAATTATAATAAAACTGCACTTTTGTTTTATGTTTTATGGCTTTTGATGGTTTATTATTATCATATGGCAAAATAAATGGAATTACCAATAGCCCCAAACAATAAATTTTATACCAGCTATTTCTTTATATTGTCTATTGCAACATATTTTATATTGAAAAATGGAAATTATTTTGTGTGTGTGTGTGCATGCATGCCCTAAATTGATTATACATTTAATTCTGCAAAAAAAAAAATGTATCACTTTCCAGTTTTATGAAGATCTAAAACATTTTCGTAAATAAATAATAAACTTTCTTATGATTGTGTTTGTATGGATAATACATTTAACACTCTAATTCTAATCACAATAATTCAAAAAGAATATCTTCTCAATTTCCCACCCTTCATAAATGCATCTTCCCCAATTATTCGCAAATCAAATGTTTGCAAAAATTTCTACATTTTTACACAATTGATTTTATAACTTTTTGGCTTTAAAAACATTGTCAATGTTATAATTTCATGCTAAGTTCTGACAAAAAGAAAAACAAAAAATGGCAGACTTCTAAATATGACAAGAAAACAAAAAGTACTTATTTTAAGTAGTTTAAAAAATATATATATAGAATCATTTTCTTAAAAATAAAACATCCATATTGACTGACCCCTTTGAGGGGAGGGCATCAAGAATATGTAGACGAGAGGGGCCCAACTCAGTATGCTATGGTTTTACTTTTTCTAGGGATGTATTGAAGGTGGTGTAGTAATGCTGCCCACTTTTGTGATGATAGGCCATATATACAAAGAGGAGAAGCGATTGGTGTATGCACAAATAAAGGCCAATTTGTAACTCATCGCAGAACTATGATAACCAAATAAAACAGAGTAAAAATTTATCCTTGTCCTTATTACATGTTTTTTATTATTGTTAATATCTTTTTTTGGACGTGATATTCCTTAGACTTATAAAAATAAAATTTGAGTTAATACATTAAAATTGGTTTTGAATTACAAAAGGTTTTGCCAACAAAGAAAAAAATATTTTTATTTCTTTCACTCTTTTCTACAGTTGTTTATTTATTTTGACACATTTTGCAATAGGGATTCTAATTTATAAATACAAATAAACTGTTCATTAATAGATACAGATGAAAAATACATTTAAATATATATGCAGTAGAATTCATAGAATTCAATACAATCAGTTATCCTACATATTTTATTCTGAGCTAATATATATTTGTTGCATTTTTTATTATTTTTTTCTTCACTTACAAATTCATTAAAAGGAATTTGTCTATTTCATGTCCGCTGAAACGCATCACAATTAAGTAAATTTTAACTATAAATAAAAATGAGTATGAGTTCAACTAATGCAGACTAATGTCATAATTTAATGAAATCTTTAATTTTTGCTGTTTGTACTATCTAGAGTTCATTATAAATTGAGGTTTTAAGCCAATACAATCAGAATTTGGCAAAAGATTAGAAAAAATTATAATTATAGCAAATACTATAAAAATTCACTGATTTCTTCAAAAGGAAGACAACGGAATTTTACAACTTCACTCAATTTTCAATTAAACACAGTATCATTAACCTTTCGATAGATATATTAGGCATGGCAACCTATCAATTCGTATATATTTAAATTTTCAATGCTTCAATCCTAAATTTTGATGGTAAAATGCCCAAAATATATTCATTTTTAAACATATATCTTTTATTTTATCAAAGCTGCAAAATTATCTGCCATATTTCTTGCTGATAATTCAAAATAAATGTAAAGATCAGACATTAAAAGGAACCCGCTAATTTTTTAATTAGCGCATTTAATATTGGCATTGATTGCAATAATTATTTTTAATAACTATAGAAAATGCTTTGCAAGATTAAATCCATTTTGTATTTAGTAATAATTATAGCATGCCAAAAAAAAACTTTAATTTTAAAAAATCAAGAGTAAAAAATTTATGATTTTGCATACAATGTTCTAGTGATCAGAACTGCTTTTTCTTGCCTTAAGTGAAATATAACTTATGCCTTTAATCCCCACTTCCTCAAGATCTAGATTATAGCCCCAAGTAAGTGAAATGATTGCTGATTGATTTCAAAGAATACAAAATATATTCATGTGATCTGGTAGATTACCATGCCTAACAAAAGGTTAATATTTGGAAGATACATTCTAATTTTAAAAAATAAGACACAAAAGGGCATATTTTGGAGATCGAAAGGAATGT
This sequence comes from Argiope aurantia, assembly GCA_026543865.1. Lineage (NCBI taxonomy): Eukaryota > Metazoa > Arthropoda > Arachnida > Araneae > Araneidae > Argiope > Argiope aurantia. The sequence goes on from JAPMOR010103252.1 coordinate 215,471, forward strand.
TATATAGTGGAAAAAGTTTGATCAACCGATTAATGCAGGTTGAGAACAGAAAGAGAAATAAGAGACAAGGATGTAAGCTAGTCTGATAACAAGAGAGGAATTTGTGCGAACAACCAAGGCTTCTGTTACAGCAATAACAGGCCCTGAGGAAGAACAGAGCACCTTTTGAGAAGCATGCATGCAAGAGGAATTTTAGACATACAATTCCATTAGCAAGGCCTCAACAAAACTCCCATTCCAACAGCAAAATTTTAGTGCCAAAATTTCATTTTCTTTGCTGGTACATTACAAAGTCGAGTCAACAATTAGGCTTGGAAATGACTGAGGCTTTGCTAACAAGACAGTATAACTTTTTAAGTATCAAATTTGAGAAAGAAACAGGTTTTGGATCATTGCTATCATCTTACAAGACACAAATTTGATCTTCCTATAAATACAAATACATCAAAATAAAAAAAAAATTCCCTTTAAAAAAAAGAAAAAGAGACAGCAAAGTTAGCACAATAAAAAATATACAAACAAAACAGAATAAGACAAATATATACATATGAACATATTTTTATAGGATCAGCGAGTTAGTTCATGTGAATGATTCAGATTCCAGATTTTATATTTAAGATCTTTTAGCAGTTGAAAAATATTCAAATGCAATCTCAAATGAGTTTTCATATATAAAGTTACATTGGAACACAATGTAACAATGAAATAAAACAATAGTTCAATACGAGTGGGTACAATCCCAAAAAATCACCGGTAACATTTAGCTCAATACTCCTCTTTAAATAAAGAAATGTGCCATTCTATAATAGATATTATATCAAACTATTTTTTAAAAAAATTGCAACTGCATTCAAATTAGTTAACTCTGTATAAGTTATAAAATGAAAAATATAATTGCTGCATTTCACAATTACAAATAATAAGTTTCAAGACTTAAAAAAGGGATGAATAAAATAATAATCTATATTCAAGGGGAAAATATTTGCTAATTTGAATTTATCTTGACAGCAAATTATAATATAGGAAATTTTTTTTAATAAATTTTGATGGACAAGAAAAAGAACAAAAAGAAATACTACAATTCAGAATAAGAAAATCTTTAATGTCAAGAATTTATTTTAATTTTTTTTAGAATTTAAAGGTAATAAAAAGCAATTAAATGCTTTAAAACTATAACAAAGCAACTTTAACTGAAAAAAGCATTTCATGTAGAATTCTCCATAATTAAAAAATATTTTTAGATGTTGAAAATAGCAAACCCAGTTTTGAAATATTTAGCCAAACTCATTAAATTTAAAAATACTGTTCAGGACTAAAGAATTTTTTTTTGATAAATTTAATTCTAGAATCTGAATCAAAAATTTAAACTGAATGAATTAATATTTGTGCCAAAATTGTATTCATTTTATAAAAATGCTGAACACTTGTTTTAACAGACACGTAATAGGACAAATCAAAACAGAGTTAATGTATATATTTCATTAAGCAACAGAAAAAAAAAATCAATATTTCAAAAAAAATGTTTAAAAAATCAACAATCATCAAAAATGAAATAATTTTTTTTAAAGTTCAATGCTTTAGAAGGAAAATGTCTCAAAATAAATTTATTTTTTAACTATCATCAAAAAGTTAAATAAATTAAAATTTTAATAAATAGCTTAATTTTAGCTATGCAGAAGAGAAAATGCATAGCTAAAATTAAGCTTGGTTACAAAATGATATAATTATTGCAAGATGTTCCAGGTCAATATAAATTCTGAAAAAGAAAATACTATAAAACAATTAGGCCTTTCCACCAATAAATTCAAGGAAGTTTTAAAATTACGTTTTATTTATTTTTTTAAAACAATTCTTGAGTTAAAAAGCTGACTGTAAAAATTTACATACAATAACATGTTTTACAGAACTCACTTTAATATTCTGAAATCTTTTCTTTTGATAGCATATAAAAAATATGATCATATCGAAGAGTTGGCATTTCTGAGCAAGTATCACGCAGGAAATTTATGTCGCAAAGTCAGCACTCAAAATTCACTTAATCAGACAACAGAAATAAAATAATTGTTCAGGGAACACATTTTTAATGAAAAAAAATGAACCAAAATAAGTGACCTTTTATAAACTGAACCTCCGTTAGGGAGATAACAATTTCCATTCAATTGGCACAACTAAAAAATAATACCATCTTTGATCAGGCAGACAAGCTCATCAGGCAATACTAGAATAGAAAATATTTACAAACAGTGACTAGTCAAAAAGTATTGGGCCTGTGACTTGTCAATATCTAAACATTCATGAAATTAATTTTCTTTAAAAAAAAAAGCTCAAAAAGCAGTAAATTTAAAAGAAAAGAAAAAAAAAAGGATGGCCAACACCAGAGACCAATTGGTCTCTCCACCAAGTTTCAAAAACTGGCTTAAAGAAGAAAATTTTCAAGCAAGGCTTCAAAGGAAAAATCACCAACAACTTCCTTCCACACAGTTCTTTGGCTTGCACATCATTAACATATGTACATGTGCATATAGACTTCCATCCACACATGACTATCTTCCATTCAAAATCCAAGTGCCATTGACAGTCTGCGGCACTCTGACACAATACCCTTTTAATTACAGTAATTTCATAACGCTTCCAAATATACATATATAAACAAACACATCTATCAGTTAGCACTCACTAGAGCACGTAAACTAGACCAAATTTAAATTTGGCACCATTCGGTGTGCCAAATGCATTCACAATTCGCAAGACTCTTTATTTATTTATTTATTATTTGTTTGCATTGTAAAGCACAAAGATGTGAAAAAATGTACACTCAATGACTGTTAAAAAGTTAATGCTAACAATGATGCATGTTTCCATTTTTTTCCCCCTTCAAACAGCAGCCATCACTTTTTTAAAATTCTGTGATGGCCCATCGTTTCCAAGATAGAAAATACTGTGCAGTGTGAAAAAAAAAATTTAACTGAAGTTATACAAGTGCATGTGCAACGTACTGCACCAATGACACAGAAGTGAGTGGTTGATGTTTGTTTTTCTCTTTTTCTTGAATAAAAAAAGGAGAAAAAGGAAATTTGAGGAGTCCTCTGCTTGCAGGCAGCAAGAGTTTAAGCCACTGGGATGACAAACTGAGATGGAGGTTTACACCAGATTGTACTCCTTCAAGTTGAGCTGCAGGATGGTGTCTTTCACAGCAGCGAACACAAACCTAATATTTTCAGTGTCTAGATGAAAAAGAAAGATTATATGAAATGGCATTAAATATATATATATTTAAAAAAATAAATCTATGAATAATAAAAAAAAAGTCCTGACTTTTCATGAAGATACTTTATCTGGAATTCATAATTAATCCCTTCTGGTAAAATGATATGAGTATATAGCTCATCATTGGTTTTTCATACCATAAAGCACAATGATGAGCTATACTTGTCATGTGACTTACTGTTGAATATGATAATAAATTTGGTTTAAAATTCCTAGTATACTGAATCCAACAGCACTTTTACTACCTATGTTGATATCATAGATCACTATAACATATTGTTTACCGTTCGATTGTCTTGGTACAATTTACGGCCAAATAATTATTAGTCAGTGGACTTTTTTCTTATAAACATTTAGCGTAAACATCCATCTTACTAAAGGAAAAACATACTGTGAAATAAACACCATAACGAACCATAAAATTATATACTAATCTGGTCATTAGAGGTTTTTGAATAAGTGTTGAATACAAACTTACGAATTACAATTATATGCATATCAATAATTTTAATTAACAATATGTAAGAATTATAAAATGAATGAAGTTTTTCCAATAAAAATTAAAAGGTTATTTCATGCACAATTGTTCATTATTAAATCTCACTGGAAGGATTAAGAACTTTCTTTTTAAATTCAAATCTATATTTTAACCAAAAAACGTTTCCTTATTTAGAAAAAAAGAAAAGGCATTCAAAACATATTTACCTGTAGCACATGTAAAGTGTGAATAAATTATTTTCTCACTGTCAGGATTTAAATCAACAAACATTTTTAGGATAAATTCTCTGGCATGAATTGCATCTTTCTTTGGTCCTGCAGAAAAATTGGGAAACAACTTATAAATCATATAAATGCTTCTAAACAAAGTTGAAGCATAAATTTCTAAATAAAAAAAGAACTAAATAGTTAAATTCAGGGAAGGGGGGGGATCTAAAAATGCAATATGAAACAATGCACGAAGGAAAAACATACAAAAAGTATGAATTAAATAGTCAATGCAGAGAAAAATTATCAAAACTACAGCCCAGTAATTTTTTATATCCATTTCAAAATATTTAAAGAAGTTACAAATCAATACTGTATAATTTTAACAGACATTATCAGAACCATATCGCCTGGGCAAATTTAAATATATTTATTTAAAAGATAACAAATATGAGGCGAAAGTCAGTACTTTATTGTAACCTTTGCATATCTTAATGATACATTTCACACTTTTCTCTTTTTATTACGGAAAGCTTTGGTTTCAGTTTATATGGAAAGAAAATGCAATTCGTCAGCTGAATAATGTGTTTGTATTATGAAAGAACTAATAATCTAAAAAGGTAGCAAAAATAATGATGTTAAGACTTTATATTTTGAGACTTTTTTTTTTTTCAAAGTTAATCTTAATCAAAATCCCCATCCTATGGGACGATTCCTCTAGCATATGCCCTGAAAGGATTAATGGTCAATGAAACTTTTGTAACATATCTGAGACACATCAAAGGCTTTTTATTTGTTTGTTTTTTTACAGGTCTTTTATTGACATGATTCATATTCTGCTTTCAAGCATCAGTCACATAGGTGCTTTACAATATTCAGTTGTAAAAATTTTTAAGGCCTGGGATCTCCTTTTTTCTTATGTACATTTTTCTCCAATTTGACAGCTTTTTCATATAGGGTGTGAGGGGATGTACAGTAAGAGAAGAACTACAGAAGAAAATTTCTATCCTACAAATAAATTGTAAGAAAAAAATGTTATAAAAGCAGAAAACAATGTGAAGTTTTAAAAAAAAAAAAAATGCAAATCCACTGAGGAATCCCATCCTTATAAATCAGTCGTTTCTTGAAAATAAACAGAAGCTTTCGCAAATTGGTAAATAATTTTTTGTAATGCAAACAAAATGAATATAAAATAAAATTAATTCAATCTGGTCTTTTATTCATTCACTGCATTGATTAGTCTTGTATTTATAATTTCTGCTAAAAAGAGTTGTACTTTAAGCATAATGTATAAATATTTCAATCCACAAATAAAAAATTTATTACCAGATGTTTAATTTTCAGAAAGATTATTTGAATGAAAGTAAAATGTTAACAAAAATTACATCTAAGAGAAATTGAATAATGAACAAGTCAGTTATTTGATTTTAATATTTTTCCAAGGTAAAATAATAAAATCCACAGTATTTCATAAATCAAATCAATTTCCACATAAAGACATTAATCCAAATTTATAAGATGACAGAAAAAAATTTTCTTATCAAGTAAAACTGAAACCTAATGATAAAAACTATAAGTATCAAACACAGAAATTTAATTTTTAATTTAAATAAGCTGTTACAGAACTCACTTTATGCACACACAATGCAAAAAAAATTACATTATCTAAAATTGTAACAAGTTTAAATTTATTTTTTCCTCTCAAATATAGAGGATGTATAATTTTTATAAAGAGTTTAACATGAACGCATGCATACATATAATGATATCTTTAAATCTAAATTAAATTCTAATTAATTTCCTAATTTTTATCTCAGTTTAACCCATATTAACTTCACTCTGAAATGTTCTCTTCTTTCCAGATTCAATTCCTCCTTTTTTATTAATTAATGCAACAGAAACTCTGTAAAGTTGCTGACAAGTTCCCACATTTCGAGTGAAGGGATAAAGATTTGTTGATCTGAACAAAATCTTTCAAAAGATCCCTATAATTACCTTACCAAAGTCGATGCATGTAAAGAAACCCTTATCAGAATTTCACAGTATATAATCATGGGGATAAATATTTTGTTTGCTCTTTTCTCTTTTGTGTTCTGATGTAGAAGTGCCTTGTTGCTTCTTGCTTGTATAAAAATTATGCCTCCCAGGATGGAATAAAACAAAGTTTTAAAATTACAAAAGTGTCTCCTCTCTTTGGTCACGACTCTACTTCAAAAATATGTGTTATATATATATATATATATATATAGTGTAACTCAGTTTAAATCAAGAAATGTCAAAAAAAATTTCTTGAATCAATTTATATAATGTTTTGCTTCGACATTATTTTGAATTTTTAATGAATAAAACAACATTTACTCAGGTAAATGTCTGGCCAACTGTAAGTTGAAGACATTGTGCTTTCACAGTTTTAAGAGAAATTTATATAAAAGTTGTAATAGTAACATTTTCAAAAAGAGAAAACATTACCTTGCCTAAATTAAAGTTAAAAACATTTTAAAATAACTGCAATTGTAAAGGAAATTCTTTTGGCACAGAATGACTAACAATAAGTAATCATGTGCAATGATTTTAACAATATTCACACAAATATACATATTTTAAATCCTTCGTTTCTACTAATTATAAAAAAAAAGTCACGCTACATGAATCTATTAAGTATTAAAAAAAAAGTATGACTTATTAATCATTTTTCCAGCAGATGTGACACAGAATTGAATGACATTCACAAAATAATGAATTGTGCCAAACAAATACCAAGAAAAATATGTATGATTAATTGAATAATAAAATGGAAAAAATAAAAAGTTATACAAAAAATGCATGATATTATATATATTGAAAAATTATTACATAAAAAATCATCGATCTCATGAATGACAAAATTTAAATAAGAAAGCACATTCTAGCAAAGGTGGAATTTTTTCAATTTTCCCAAAAGAATATTAAAACCACAAAAAAACTAAATCAGAAAGACAATAAAACCATTTATTCTCCAGAAAAATCAATTAAAAAAATTGAAGCATTAATTTATAATTAAGATATTAATATTCTATTTAGTTCTAAATTTTCATTCACAATAGTACAAGTTTATCTACTTTTCTTACAGAGTAGATTGATAACAACTAGAAACAATCTACAAAAATGCAAGACATGAACCTAAGAAATCCATTCCTCACCTCCAACTCAAATTCCTATTGTCCACATTATTTACAAATCCAAAGAAAATTTACTACTTTTATGATAAGTTGTTTATAAAACAGGGTGCAGTGTGCAATGGATGCAAAAATTAAGTACTTTTAAGCACTTTTTAAGTACCTTAGTGAAAAAAATTAAGCATTTTTATAGATGCATAAATACATAAACTCAAGAAATTTTCTACTCACAAGATTTTTTTCCTCTTATAATAAATTATAGTTTTTATAGAAAAATATCTATTTTTAAAAATTTTTAAATTTTAATCTTTGATTAAAAAACAACTTTTGAAATTTGAATGAATTGCCTCATCTTTGCTTAAATTGCTTAAATTGGCAACATTATCTTTAGCAAAAATTAATACAAAGAAACTCTGAAAATTTTAATTAAGAGCAAATTGAATAGAATCAATGTATGTCACAAGCATTGAAGGTCAAATAATTTGTAAATTCTACAAAAACGTGCTTACAAAATTATTTTCACAAGACATCAAACAAAACAAAAAAATGCTAATTATATAAAAAAGATGATAATCAATAACATTTTAGTTCAGAAAACTTAATTTATTAACGCTAGATAATGCTGACCGATTTTCATCAAAATAATTTTAAACTTAAAATGTTTTTTTAAAAATCAGAAAAATTAAATAACTTCTACGTTTTAATAATTTTCATTTTTTATGTGCATAATTTTAAAAAATTTACACATAGAAAGTAACTGAATTTCTGGAATCTAATTCTTAAAGTACTCAACTCAAATTTTAGTATTAAAATTACAAAAATCTGACAGTATTATTTAGGATTGATAAATTAACTAATATAGACAGCTTTTATTTGAACATTATTTTTATTTAAAAAAATTGATTATATTATAAGACATTTTCTATTCATATAAATATTTATATGCATAGAAATAATAAACATAGAAACAAGAACACTATTATTATAGTTAATTAGGAACTATTATTATAGTTATTATTATAGTTAAATAGAGAAACATTATTACAGCTATTTTTACAATTTAAAAAACCTTCTCATTGACAATTTCAGATTCTACATCTTATAAAAGCCCCCTCCCCCTTTGAATGTTGTTGCATTTCGCTACGAGTAAAAAATCCTTTTTTTTTCATTAGCTTTTCATGACAGTTCTTTAACTTCTACAGTGTATAGTATTTATGGGTTGCTGAATATATTCAAAGGAAAGTCGGTAGCATTAATTTTCTGTGGAAGATAACTTACAGCTGCTGTATGCGATACTTTCCGCTTTGTGTTCACTAAGTGATTTTTGCATCATGTTTATTTATCGGAACTGAATTTCAAACATATCTACTAACTATGAATTTTATTCTTTCGTTCTAAAAAATGAGTTTACAAAGGAGTATTAAAAATTCATTGATGGAATGTGAGTGGCTAGTATTTTTCTAAAGCTTTAAAAGAGGATGAAATCCATTAAAATACTATAGGAGATGGTCAAATTTGAAAGCTATTTATGGGAAAATCCTTCTATTACTATCATAGTTAATGTAAACCTTCCAAGGTCATCAAAGTAAATCAGAAGTAACAAGCAGCAAACATATTCACAGAAGAGTGTCGGAAAATATGGTACAAACACCTTTACGAAGGTGTAAAAATAAATTTTGTGCCATAATATTCCTTAATGTTATGTGGGAAATACATTAAAATTTTAATTTTTTAATTGAATTTCTTATTAAAATTTTTCAAAATCCATCCTTAGTGAGCTTCTAATATCCAAAAAGTAATTCTCTGCTAAATTTCACGTCCCTTATTTCAGTGATGCTCTGTATTAGTCAGGCAAATCTTTATATACCGAGAAAGAAAAATTTCACTGGGGGAAAAAAATAGTGTAAAAGTTACAAAAAGAAAAAAGTTTTAAGAAATGATATCATCTGAATCATAAAGGTTTCCTAAAACTTTATTTTATTTCTTTTAAATATCAGACTTAGTTTTTATTTCGAAGAAACTCTGCTAACATTTGACAATATTGGTTTTAAAAAAACGATAATTTTTAAAGGAGTGGGGACATTTAAAAAAGTACACTACAAAAGAAATGATTGAAAACTTATGTCTTCAAATTAAAATTTCATCTCACTGGCTTTTACTCTGTCGACTAAAGTAATTACAATTGCAATAAATAATCGTACAGTAAATTCCCTTTCGTAGTTATTCAAAAGATCGCTCAAAACAATATATTAAGAATGATGATCGAATGTGAAAATGTTTCACGGCAATAATAAAAGCTAAATAACATAAATATCTTTCTTGTGCTTTTTTAGAACAACTTCTCCTATCACTGATTCATCTATTTCTTTTGTTCGCGGTTCAAAATTACGAGGTCCGTCCCAAAATAGCCCTAGTGTTATTTCAAACGGGACGTTAATATAACTAAACTAACTAAACTAAACTCTATTTCTTTTGCACATCATACTGTATTT
>JAPMOR010103252.1:225099-276756 GCA_026543865.1 Argiope aurantia
GAGCTAATCTGTAGTCTTTAAGAACACATGAAAAGTTGAACACAAAGTTACCAGGCATAATTAAAATAAATTATCTGCTATTTAGAACACTAAATGTAAAAGAAGTACAAACATTTTTCGAGTTTCAACCAGTTCAGATTATTTTGTATTTCGCTCTTTCGGAATAACCATTCCAATATTTCAATATACACCAGTGCTCAATGTTGAAAAAAGGAATGAAAAAAAAAAAAGTTCATTAAGCATTATCCTAACATGGGTTGAAACTCCTATATTCCTTCACTGAATGCTTCCCTTTCATTGGTTTTCTTTTTTGATATATCCAGTAAACAAAGATTTAATTATTTTCGATTTATCGTATTCAGAGAACACAGAAACATAAAGGAATATCTTTGCACTTCAAGAAAATTAAGCACTCTTAAGGACTTTTTTTCTCTCCAAAACTAAGCACTTTTAAGGTGCTTAAAAATGGTTTTCATATTTAAGCACTTTTCATCTCGAGCAGATCTGCTCAACCAAGTAGATGGAAAAAGAGTCATGTAAATGAAAGGAATAATTTCCCCATATTTAAAGTAAATGAAGGGAGAATCAAATAAATTAAAAGTATATATTTTCACATTCTATCAATATTTTCCTTAACTGAGATAAAACCTTTGCCATTGACCTATGGATTCATTAAATCCATTAATTATTGAAAGATCTAAAACCACATACACACAAAAAATAAAACATATAATTGAGGAGATCTAGAGTGGTAAAATGTTTTCCCCCCCATCAGAAAGAAAATATAAACACCTGGATGAATTTTTAAAGGCCCTTATATGAGGGCCATTAAATATAAGCAGCTTTTAGGGATTTTTAATGACACTATGCACCCTGAATAAAATACAGTCTGGCCAAAAATCCTTATTTTTTTTAACAAATGAACTAAGATTATATAATAAATTTAATCATAAAAAAGAACCATGCAATCAATCATTGGAAAGAACTTTCAAGATAAACATACATTGCAAAATTATACATCCGTCTATCTAAAATTAAATTTTCATCAACAATTTTAGAAAGCAGTTCACAAAACGAAATAAAAATTCTTATTTATATTAAAATTCATTTATATATATATTAAAAAAAAAGCAGGCAATAAAAATGGAGAAATTCATTTACTTACCATCATATTCAGGGAAATAGTCTACTAAATGTGAATACATGATCTTCTCTTCTAGTAAATCTTTCTTATTAAGAAATAATATAACTGAAGAATTCTGGAACCATGGATATGTGATAATCGTTTTAAACAGAGCTTTACTTTCTTCCATTCGATTCTATAACACATACGCATCAAGACAAATTAGAAAAGGTAAACAGAACAATAAGCATTGAAGATGCACAATAAAATTCAATTAAAAATTCCTGCATATTAACATCATCCATACTCTCTTTCAACAAACACATATAATTTAATAAATCAAAATCTATATAATGGCAATGCTATTTCATAAAAGTAATTAGTTCCACTCATCAGTATTTAATAATGAAAAAAATTTAGATAAAAAAATGAAAGATTTAAATATTAACAATAATTTTTTTTAATTAAATGAGGCAGTAAATGACAATAAGAATGTAAAAAAAAAATTAGAATTTAAGAAAATAGGAACTATATATTAATGAATTATTAAAAGCATATTAAATAGAGCACTTGAAATGAAAATAACTGAGTTTTCTTTTTATTTTAAAAAAATAACTTGAATAGACATTAAAAAAAAAAAGCTCAAAACAGCACAACACTATATACAAAGAAATAACTAAATTTTAATACTTAGAAGAAAAAAATTAATGCTGAGTTTATTTATATTTCTACAGGATATATATATATATATAAACAAAGATATGTTTTAAATTGAAACCAAATACATAACCACTTAAAATTTCAGCCAAAGTGGAGGAATATTATATTATATACATACACCAAATTAACAGCTCTAATCTTCAATATCATGGGAAATGAGTTGACCTTTTACAGCATTTTGGTAACAGTGTAATCACAATAAATGAGTAATAAAAATATTTTTAATAAGAACATCACTGCAAAATACTATAAATAAGTACTTTTTTAAAAATGATTTCATTTTATGTTTTTTGTATAGCAAATAACATTTCTCTATTTTAATTTAAGAATTAATCTATTTCATTCCACAATTCTTCATATGAACTGAAATTGAATGAAAACAAAATTAATTAAAATCATTGTGATCCCTTCATTGATCATAATAGTAAAACTTTGAAAATAGCATTGCATGCATTGATATTAACATCACTTGAAAAAAGAAAATACAATTCCAGAAATCTAGGTTAGTTATTTTACAATTGTGTGCATTTTTCAATAAAACTATATGAAGATATACTGACATACATGTACTATTGACGATGTATCAATTTTTGAGAAAGAATTTTTGCTATATACTTTTGATTATATTCAGTTTAACAACTATTTTATTGCCATTAAACATTTTCAAATTATCACAGTAATTTATAATGTATTGCATGTATTACTATCAACTTTTTAACAAAACTTTACCTTTCTTTAAAACAATCACTAATAATATTCTATTAATTTTCATATTCTTGTTAAAAAATTACAATTTATTAAAACTCAATATTAAACATTGCTCAAATCTTAATTTAACCAAATGGCATAAATATTTAGGACGGCATACATACTAAATACCATCAAAGTAACATTTGCAGATTTGTATAATCAAAATTAAATAGAAAACAGATGCCAAAACAACAGCAATAAAAATTTTGTATAACAGAATCGTGATTTGGATTAGATTCATAGTGGGAACATAAAAACAGCAGAATCCTCCACTATTAGAAGATCAGATTGACCCAATGTTTCCATTGTTGGGCTTTTCTTGAAAAGAGTTAAACGATTTGTAAAGAATCATTTTAAAATTAGACTAAAAGGACAGAAAAAATTTCACTACTCAAGTGACTTCAAATTCTGTCAATAATATATCAATATAGAAGCCAATGCATTTGTACAGAAGCCAATGCATTGTTAAATTATTGAAATCATATTGTAAAACTGTTGAAACACTCAAGAATTTTAAATTAAAAATAACATCAACTAGAAACACAAAATTGACACTTTCTCCATTGTATTAAACTTTGAAAGGAGAAAAGGTTTAATAACAATTTAAAGAGATGTTATCACTATTTATAAGAACAGAATTCCATTAAGTGTGCTAGACAGTTCATGTTTTAAATAGAAGATATGAAAATTAGAACTATATTAGAGAGAAAATCTTAGAACTATATTAAATGTTATCTAAATGTTTAAATTTTCAGTATGCAAATCCAATTCAGATTTTCTTTACTATCAACTATAATAAAGTTAATGAGAGCAAGGGAATTAAAGGGCATAAGTACATAAAAAAATGGAAAATCCTAAATAATTAGCCTTTTCTTCATTTCCAAGAAAACCAGGACGCTAAAGATTATAATAATAATAAATGATAATATTATAATGACTAAGGACACTAAATGGAAACCAGGACATTAATGAGACAAATTTAAAGTCAACAATGACACACAAAAACAGAATAGAGTCAAAACTATAAAATATCTATAAAGAGATTTCAAAAATTAAAATTAAATCATGGATACATAAACACAAGCCTCAAAGGAAGAATATAAATTCTTCCCAGAGATGAAACACATACTTTCCAAAAGAAATTTGATGTGCCCCAAAAGGAACTTTTTTTGGAGGAAAAAATATTTACCATTCAATAAAATTTTATATAAAAAAAATCATCTTAATGTGCAGCTTGATGAAGGTTTTAAAATCAGGTCACATTTTTGTAAAATGCAAATTACATATATTTAAAATACTGACAAAATCCTCCAAAAATTGGCATGCAACTATAGTTTTGGAACAGAGATTCGTGAATAACAAACAACAACAATACATAACTATACCTCATTATCAGACTCGAACAGAATTTGGTCATATTCACTTAACGCAACTAGGAAGATTATAGACGTAACATTTTCAAAACAATGAATCCATTTTCGTCTTTCAGACCTCTGTCCTCCAACATCAACCATTCTGTATAAAAAGATTATTTCAAATTATTTTTGCTTTTACAAACTTAAATCATAAATAATTGGAAGATTACAGTTCTAATTCAATAAAATAAATAAACAAAATTCTTCCACTGAATATTGAAATAGAATTAAACAAGGAAATTTGCATCAGAAAAACAATTAAATATAAAATGCTCATGCCCAAAATTCAATGCAATTTTGCAAACTCCCTTTATTTTATTAATAAGTCAGAAAAGATTAAATAAAAAAGAATTAGTAATAGGTGTGCAAGTAGAAACTCTGCTTTTTTTCCCCCAAGTTAAATCCAATTTTATTGAAAAGGCACTTGTTACAAAGATTAATAATTAAAATATTTGCCATTACCATCTATGATCTCTTCTCATTCATTGGGTAGGTAATGAATGCCTCCACTATCAAAACTTGCTAGCTTTGAAGCAATATATTCATCAAATTATTTTTGCACTTCTTCAACTTTTGTAAACCACTGATCTTTCAAAAAATGAAGACATTGATCTGAATAAGTAATAACTGGAAAGAGCCAAGTCTGGAGAATACACAACATACTGGACAACTTTATAGTCTAAGAACAAAATAAGTTCCCGAGTTCATTTTACTATATGTGGGCAAATATTGTCATTCAATATCAATTGCCACCTTCCATGGTCCAAAAATGATCTTTTTCCTCCAAAGCATCATTTAATTTGATCAACTGGCCTTGGTAACATTCAGCTAGAAGAATCTGATGAGGTTAAAGAAGCTTGCAATAGATTACTTCTTTTCAATCTCATCAGACACACAATAACACTTTCTTGGCATGAATATTCATTCTTGTAGCCAATGTTGATTAGTTGACCTAGATCAACCCATGCTTTTCTCCATTTAGGACTGTCATGCAAAATACACTTTCCATCACTTGTAATGATTTTGTGTCAAAAATTATCTGTACAAAGAAAGTAAATTCATGCAGATATCAACTTTTCAGTTTTTGCTTTCTTCCAACAGTATCATTAAGAACCCATTTTCTTCCCTTCTGCATCTTTCCAATAGCATGCAAATCCTAATTGTAATGGAAACTCTTCTTGAGTTTAACATGAATTTTCATCTAGTAAAATTTGACATTCTTTATCTACAATTTTTTTATAGCAATTGGACATGGAGTGTTTTCAAAACTAAAATGTTCATCACAAAATCCTAATTGTAATTCAAATCATTCTTTTACTGTTGAATGACTAGCAGAACATTCATCCAAAGTTTGATTAATAAATTCCATAGCTTAAACACAATCGTATTCATTTAAAAACAAAATAGAAAGCAAAAGTTTAAATGTTGCTTATGAAAATTCCATCTTTCATAAAATTGATACACAAAAAATAACAGCTTGTAAATAACTGAAACTTACGAGAAAAGAAACAAATGATTAAGCTACTTATTTTCCCAAATGAAAAAAATTGGATATCTTCAACTACGTTTTAAATGCAATGAACTTCAGAAAAAAGTTTCAACTTTTACATCCATTATAACTATATAATCAATTTATAGAAAAAAAAATCAATATATAGACCAAGAAAATCAACAAAAAAATTTTCATACACTAAAACACTGTTTATATTGAATGTCATAATTCAAACTAAAAAAAAATAAACATTTTTCTAAATAAACATAAATATTTACCTAATAAAGCATATGCAACTGAATTTAAAAACATATCTTGATATTTAACTAAATGAAACAGATTATCCAATTCAATTTTTGCTTCCAATCATGAGCAAAATTTTCAATTAGTAAAAAAACAATGCAAAACTTTGAACAACAAACTTATCAATCTCTATCCTATTTTACATATCATATTCTTACTTCAAAAACATGCTCCAATCTGCAGAAATATCATAAAACTAAGCTATAATATAGAAAAAGGTTTTGAGAACCTTACCTAAATATTATTGAGTCCAGATCAAAAGGATACTCTATGATGCCAGTAGTTGGAACTCGGACTCGAAGAATGTCTTGTTGTGTTGGCAAATAATTAGGACTAGACAATCGATCCAGATCAGATAGGTAGCTGGAAGGCACAAATAATTAACGGCTGCTACAAACATAAAAAATAGTCGGTACTGAATGAATTTATTCTAAAGAATTAAAGAGGAAGGGGAAAAAAAAAACATTTCAAATATATATTTTAACACATGTTCCTTAATAACTTCATTCGGTATAGGTAATTAAATTTTGTTTATTTAGAATCAGCATATCAGCATTATTATTTATATCAGCATATTAATATATAAGCTATATTTCATTAAACTAGAAATCCCTCAAGAATTTCTAGCTTAATGAAATACAGCCTCACCACATTTCTCAAAATGTTTTTTGAACACATGCATATTATAGAGAGATCTTATTAATTAAAAATTCTTCAATTATATAAAGTTCAAATGACTAACAAAGTTCAAATGACTATAAAGTTCAAGACTAACAAATTTTACAGATAATATTGTATTTTCAATTGCAAGAAAAATGTAAATACATTATTTCTACAACCTAGATTTCTCCCAATGTCAAGTTAAACCTAGAAACTTTTTTTTTTGACATTAAATAACCAAAAACAAGAGGAAAAAGATCAAAACCATTCAAGTTTTTGATAAATTTCAAAAATTATGCTCTGTTTTGTAAATGAAAGTTTTAAAACATAGGAAATGAAAGTTTTAAAACATGCATTTTTGTATCCCAAAATAATATGCTTTATCATTTCAAATTTATTCTTTCTTTATTATATGTTTGTTTGTTTTTTTTTTTTTTTTGCTATTTTATGGGCTTTTCTGGAATTTTGAAATGAGATCACAATCACTACTGATAAATATTACTGTTTGACTATTATGAATAATTTTGAATAATATTTGTTAATATTCAGAATTTAATCTTGTATAGCATTCCAATTTGTCAAATCCAAAAATATTTATTGTTTGCAGAATATTTACTATCTTGCAGTTACTCTGGTGACATCTTAACACTATGCCATCTGGCAACACCCCAGTGGTTTCATATGTAAAGTGTTGTTTGCCGTTGAACGACACCACGGTGGTGTTGATGTTATTTAGTGTGTTAGTAAAACTTGACAATTTATAATCTCCGATAACCTCAAAAACTGCTGGTACCAAGCGAATAAATTTTTAAGAGACATGCAGACCACAAAGTGCTAATTGTTCCTCCTAGTATAATTACATTTTAAATATTTTAATGCTGCAATATGTTGATTTTGATTATTTTCAATTTTTACTCATTATTAGTTTATTATTTACACTAGCATTTTTTATAACATATTGCTTCATTTTCTTTCACATTCTAATTCAAAATCATTAATGAAATTATTTTCACTTTTAAAACCTTTTCGAACCAATCCTGTTCTAACTTATCCTGTAAAAAGATCCAGTAACATGATAAAGTTTACATCCTTGCTTCCATCTTCACAATACTACAGTAAAATCTCAGAAATAGCAGCCATTTCATAGACAATAACAAAATAATTTTAGTTACTACTGTAAGTATGTGTTAAAATATAAAAATAAAACTCTAGCTTATGAATTTAAAAAAAGAAACATAGTGTGCTAATTGAATGAGAAAAAAGTGCAGGTTAAAATGAAAATGCAGATTTCTGCAAGCAAAAAATTCCATTTTGACAATGGTGAAACAATCAAATATACAATGAAATGGAAAAAGATGATGAAGACAACACATTTGCAGGATATACATGTTTCATAATTGATGAAATTAAAATATTTCAATAAAATCTGCTGAAAAATGTTTCATGTATGTCAGCACAAATTGCATATAAGTAAATTTTTAAAATTCCATAGACACATAAATTGGCAAGTATTTGAAATTATATTGATATACTAAGAAGCGATAACTTTCATTTGATAATAAGCAAGGTAATCTAAAAATGCTGCATTCTTTTTGTGTGTGTGTGTTAAAAGCTATGGGGCCGGCCACTCTGTAGCATTGTTCATGATGCCATGTTCAACAATGATCAAAAAAGCAAAGATAATTAGAAACACATAATTCAAATTTCATTATTTTTCAATTTTCCTATATAATCAACATTACAAAAATGATGCAAAGAAATTAATGCAATATAGAGTATACAAACATAACAAATGATTACATTTCAGCAAAATGGAGGTCATCAGTGACCTCAGTTAACCCTTAATGACCTAGAGTATCAATTTTGATACCAATCTTTTAAACCGAATGTTCACATTACTATTAGTTTTTTTTATAGGATGGCTTTTTTTATAGATTTGATACTTCAGACATTCCGCCCTACATAAAACCTACCTACTAATTCTTTGGCTATTTTTCCCTTTATCTAGACCCTCAAGCAAACACAGTAATATTAAAAATAAATCACTTTCGTAAATCAGGCTACTAAGGGTTAAAAAACATTATAAATAATTACACAAATTAACTTAACTGATGTAATTAATATTTCACAAAAATATTCAATGCATAATGAAAAATTCATGTTGGCCAACGGGCAAGCCATATGTAAATAGCATGGCAAACAACGAGTTAAAAAAAAGAAATAGCATTATAAATTTCATTTTTAAATGGGAATTTAATTTCAGAATTTAACTGCAACTGACTGACAGATAAACAAGATCAACTAATTTCATATACTGCAATTTCTTCAAAACTGCATCAAGAAATATGAAACATCAAGTTCTAGAAACAATATAATTATCCAGAAAAATTTCATTCACAATCATACAGAACTTCATGTGTTAGATAAGCGAGTGTATTACAATCAAATTTACAATAACCAATGCACTAACTATTTAGCAGAATCTGTGAGTTGGTATTCTCTCCTGCGATCATAGCACTCCTGGATACCAGAATCAGCCCATAGAGATTTGATGGCTAAGATGTATGGAGGTTCAAAAGTAGTGACGGTCTCATAATCCACTAATCGGACAAGCTCAGCATTGTCCTGAAAGAGAACAGTATTAAAAATATTAAATAGTCATCATCAAGATATTGTGTTATCACTTCTTTTTTCTCACTCACTCTCTTTAGTGCTTACTCTCTCTCTCTTACAATCAATTCATGCTCGTATGATAGACATTCAAATATGCTGTATCAATGTCATTTTGGAATTAAATGTTTCACTTAGAAGAGAAAAATGGGTACTTATTAATTAATGGTGAAAGAGCCAAAACTCGTCAAATATATACTAAAACCAAATTGGCATTGCAACCGTATGAGAGTGCTTCTAACTGAGCATCAATCTCTCACCATTCATTTGTAAGTACTTATTAATTAACTATAAAAGAGTCAAAACTAAAAACTAATAAGCATTTTGTTTGGTTGTTTGTTTGTTTGTTGTTGACAACGAATCATTAATCCTTCACTGTTAATTAATAAGTATTGAAAAGTGAGCATGTTATTGTACCATAACAATAAATAACATACAGTTAAATGTTAAATTGATTTCATTACAACTAATGTCTTATAAAATAAAACATTATATAAATTTGTAAATGCCTATTTTAATTATATGCAAGTTTTCAGAAAACTTAATTTTAGATATAAATTATTTAAGGTTTCAACAGAATAAATTTCAGATTCGAAATAGCAAATTTATTTTGATGAAATAGCAAATTTTTGAACAATTTTGATTAATTTGAATCTGTTTATAAATTCCATTTCACTAATGCAGTTAAAAAAATTGCATGATTATGACTTTAGGTACTAATTAATCTCTTTGAATTAAAAAAATTAATTAAAATAAGCATTAAATAAATTCACAAATTCAAACAAGAATTTTATTACAAAAAAACTACATTTATTCAATTTATATTCAAGTAAAAAACTGTACTGTACACATCACCATTATGTAGATTTTAATAAACAAATAAAGTTAAAAGTATAGCATATTCATACCGAAATAAGTGTTGTATACTAATCAATAACACTAAATAATATTTTTAATAATACATTTTTTGTCTAAAATATAAAAATAATCATAATAAATAATTTTTTGTATTAAAATTCGATTGCCAAAGCAAAAATCAAAAGCAGCAATCAAAGCACATTGACATAAATACTCTAAGTAAAATTTCTATAAAAATTCATAATATATTTTAGTTTTTAATTAATGTTTAGAAATTTTTATTCTTTTCCTATTACAATTTAATTTTCCTAATGTACAGTTTTCAATATAATTAATACAGCAGTCATATTTAAACATGAGAAATTTAACCAGGACAACTAGAGCTAATTTTGCTGGTTACATACTTTTGCAAAAATAAGATTCACAATAAAATCCTAGCTAATTAATTCTTCATTGATTGTCTTGTTTTCTGAAAATTACAACGACTTTCTAAAATAACAGTTAAAAAAAAGTAGAACATACCACATTGACTGGATCTTTGTATGGTATTTTCAGCATATCCATAGCTTTGATCATGCTTTGCATGGCCATAAAAACATTTTGATATACCAGTTTGATGAATCCTTTCTTGTCTTCATCAGAATAGCCAGAGCCATGGATGATGCGCATCTGTTTAATAAATGTACTTTTACCAGATTCCCCCGTTCCTAAGATAGAACAAAGAGGTGAGAAACCTGCAGATCATAAAACAATTTTAAAAATATAAAAAAAATACTTTTATTGCTTTTTCCATCATAATAACATCAAACATTTCCAATAACAAATTAGCATATCTTGGCTAATTTTTCTTTTGGCATATCTTTGCCATGAGAAGACTTATATAGAATCCATAGAAATTTCTCTTTTTTTTATGAGGGAAAATGACGTTATCTAAAAAAAAGCAACGTTGCAATACTGCCTGAGCTAATTTCATATTGAAGAGTTTCAAACAGTTTTCTTATTGTAAACTCTTGCATTAAAAAAAATAATAATAGTTTTAATAATTAAATAAAATAACTTAACAATCATTTGTTTTACTTTTTATATAAAAATTCTTTGTTTAGTGATTCATTTGTGGATACTTTGTCTAACTAAAAAGTAAAAGTAAAAAATTCTAAAATAACAAAAGAAGCCTTAACAATACAAATGTTTTTATCTCGAAGTTTTAAAATTCTTGAAGAATAAAAGAAAACAAAAACAAGAAGAAAGAAGTGGGAAAAACTTGAGTCTTGAAAATACAAAATTGTAAACCTTACTATTATTGTCTCTACTATTGAATCTGCCAGGCAATATAAATCTCTTATGCATCTCAAAAATAATATTATTCACTAGCAATAAAAATTAAATCGTACCTAATTCACAACATGAGATTAAGCTGTAATATATCAAACAGAATTAGTGATAATCTACTTATGCTTATTTAAAAGACAAAAAAGCAATAGGCTCTAACTTACAAATACACTTATAATTACTTCTATACACAATATAAAAGTATCTAATCTATTCTTGATGGGTATAAATCAAATAACAAAAGTCAGATGAAGCATATTTCAAACATTTACATTCATGAAAAGCTACAACAACTTATATTCAGAGCTTCGTATTCAATAAATAAAAAAATTAAAGAAAGAAATATAAAGAGAAAAAAACATTAATATAATAATTTAAAATATAATCAGGAAACTGGAATAGAACAACTAATAAAAATTTAGAATTCTGTACTTGATTTGAAAGAGAAAAACTGAGTTATATTAAATGAATTTGGAGACATAGCATGCAAATGCCTATTTAAAGTCAAATAAATCAGCATTTTATTCATTTTTTAAAATTTATTTAATCAAATAGCTTTCAACATTTATAAAACAATTTACTTTTATTAAATAATTTATTAAAAACATTTAAATTGTGTTAAAAAATGCATTGAACATCAAATAATTAAGGCAAAGAATCAAAGAATGTTTTTTTAAGATTTCGATAAGGATTTTTGCTACACGTGCCGACAAGGCAGGGGAAACACAGGCAGGTTTTAAAAAGAATGTGCTTATTGAACATTTTTCTAGCCCTTCCTGCAGTGTGTGGGAAAGTTAGGCTTTTAGCCGATTCAGCAATTTTACAAAGCTCTCTTGAATTAATTAAGTAGAGACAGTGGAATTAGATCGAGAGATAAGAGAATATTTTAGAATGAAGTTACTATGGGCTAAATTAAGATAAAATCTTGGAAATTAATTAAATTGAAATTAAGAGTTTAAAATATATCATAACATACATACACATACATATATATAGGGAGAATGTGAACTAATAGTAGGAATTGAAAAAACTTCCCACTATTTTGTCTACCTACTTCACTTTGTATAATGACTATAAAGATATCATTCTCTTTTTCTTTCTTTTTAATAAATAATCAATTAGAATACAAAGCATATTAATATGAAATATGAGTGAATTGCATAACTACATATGTTTAAATTTTTTTTAGCACGAAATCACTGAAGCCTTTTCACTGAAATTTAAAAATATTTTTATCTACCCATTTATAACATGTATTTAAAAGAATGAAAAAAAGGGGAGGGTAGGAACTTGGTATTCAAAAAAGTATATGCACAGCAATTAGAGTAAACAACATTATTCTGCCATGTAAAAAAGCCAATGAAATTTTAGATTCTTTGATCAATTTTCAACAAGGCACTTTTCAGCCTCAGTAACCAGCAAATTTAGCAGTAAGCAATGTTTTTTTCCAGAATGGTAGAAAATTAATTCATTTGCAAAAACTTTATACATTAAAAACTATAATTTAAATTTTAATTAATAATAAAAGCTAATCAAAATTTATGAGGAATAAAATATTCCTATATAATATCTTAAGATATCCGTTCAATTTTCTCGGTTGCCTTTGAATGTTCTTTAAGATGAGAACTTCATCGATTATGACTATAAAATGGTAGAAGCACATGAAAAAAAAAAAATCACAAAATATGTCAATTTTGTTAAATTTTATGAATGTTTTAAATCAGTAAAACAATCTACAAATTTGAAAGGAATTTCATCAATGACTACTATTTTGCTACCTAATCAATCAACTGCGACATACATAAAAATTCTATGTTTTATCATATTAGGGGGACAGAAAAGTAGTATTGTTTCTATGCATATCAATATTCATTAGTCATTTATCAGCTTATTGTGTACTTCAAAGTTATGCTAAAGACATTTTAAAGTTAGAGTGACTTGTTTACTTGTAAACAATTAAATCTTTTTTTTTTTTCAGTTTATTGTCAAATGACCAGCCAAATACAAGAAAAGGAACATATACGATATTGTATGTTTTTTGAGTTTCACAAGGGTAGTAGCGCCGCAATTGCTACCAAAAACATTTGTTTATCCAAATGCATTTAACAATCATAAATGCCAAAGGTGATTTTCTAAATTCAAATCAAGTAATTTCAATCTTTCCAACTAGTATCAAACAGAAATATCAACAACTTTAGACAATGACAAGTCAAAGGGTGGAAGTGGAAGCAAATCCATGTCAGATAATCAAGAAACTGTCAAAAAACACTCTCAACTAACCATGGTCAGCTATCCAAGAGCATCTGCAGCAGGCTGGTAAATTAAGCAGTGCAGGTGTTTAGGTCCTACATAATCTGTCCAAAGAAAACAAAGCTAACTAATCCACCATAAGCAGCTTATTGCTTCAGCGGCACAACACAGATGATTTTTTGATCGCTCGATCTCAAGAGAAGAAAAATGGGTTCTCTATGATAATCCAAAATGCAAAAGGCAGTGTCTATCTCTCAAAATGGCACTTTTGTGTGTTTGGTAGAGAATTCGTGGGGTCGTTCATTTTAAAGTGCTGAAACCTAAACAAACTGTGAATGCAGACCTTTACTCTTTGAGCAAATCAATCTAATCAAAAAGTGTGCAGCGATCATCAACAGAAAAGAGGTTATTCTGAAACATCATAATGCCAGACTGCACCGTGCAAAATGAATCCTGGAAAAAAAAATTAATGAATTGGGACAGGAGATATTGACTCATCCACTATACTCACCCATCCGATTTCCACTTATTCTGAATGCTACAACATTTTCTACATGGCAAGAAATGTGAAAGTTTGGATAATGTCCAAAATACTATCTCCAGATATTTTGCTAAAAAGTCAATAGATTTTTATCTATTCTGCATTGAAAATTTGCTCACTAGCCAGTAAGAAGTTGTTCATAACAAGAGTGATTACATTATTGATTAAAAATAAAAAATTATCAGTTTGAATTTAATGTAGAAAAACATTACTTTCTGGATGCCCTAATTATAGAAGATTATGCTATTGATTCTAAAATTTAAACAATCAATGAGTCATTATTTATAGATATCAGATTACCACAATTGTTTTTAATTAATTCTTACACTGGATAAATACAAATAAATTACAAATGTAGATTACTTATTCCAAAAATATTAAAAATAATGATTCATATAAGAAAATAATAAGAGAATATAGAGGTAATTTAAATCCTTCAGAAATTGATTATTTTGAGATTTATCTTTCTTTGAACTAATCATATAATGCGAGTTTCTGTACCTTCTTCACTTTCTAGCAGAAGTTAAGACAAAATCTTGCTGCTTATATTTACGATGTACAATGACTCGCATATCAATATTAGCATGAAGGGATTGATGTTTAAAGGTAGCAGAAAAGTCCACCCAAACACTATTCCTAGAAACCCTCAGACTTTCATCAGCTTACACAATAAATAAAAGCAAAAAATGGTTTGAGTGAGCAGTGATTTGTACTTATTAATGGACTGTTGACCACCTATGACGTAGAGGAGTTGTTGAAAAATCTCATTTGCATTCTTAGTGTATCTGCTGGAAAATCAATGTAATTTTATTACAGATTATTGGTCTTGCATCTCTTGTTTCAAAGAAGGCTTTACACATAGAATGAAACTACACAGAAGATTAAATAGAGGCAGAAAAAAAAATTTTGCCCAAAAGTCTACATTTAAATATAAAATTGATTCTATGAATTCTTTCTACAGCTCAAATATGGGAGGAAACATGTACCAAATCATTCACTAACTATACTGCTGCTCCTAATTTTTAGTTCAATTGGAAATGTCACTTAAAATATTTATGCTATTAAGGTAAATTTTTAACTTTATAAGAAAGATACACGCTCTTACAGTAAGCAAGCAGTAACATGTAACAAAATATAAATTTATCAATGTGTTGTAAAATTTGCACTATTTTAATATCAACCTCTATGTAGTTATCTAGTGATTGAATCCATTTCAATATAACTACATATCAAGTCACAATACAACTGTGCATAAGTTTTAGTCAAGTAACGAATAAAGAATATCTGAAGTCAAAATTCAGAAAATATTAGATTGAACAAACTGACTGACCTATAAATGGAGATCTGATTTGAAACTTTTGTTTATATATCAAATACCATTAGTTTGTTACAACAATATAGATAGGAGGTCTGGGAACTTGTAGCAATTTGCTACCTATTCTACTGCATTGTAATGATAAAGGAACACGATTCTTATAAGTAGTTCATTTATTGTGCAATTCTTACACACTTTTCCCCACAGAGTAAAAAGAAAGCATTCAACTGCTTCACATGTCTATTGTTGAAAAATAATTCCTTCCTCTGTATAGATTTTATTTTTATTTGTACTATTCGTATCAACGTTTTAACAAAAAAAAATTTTTTTTTTAAACTTGCAACTTAATTTAAAGTATATTAGATATTGAATCAAGACAAATTATACATAATTCAATGTCTAATGGTAGTTTATAATTTTTCACAATGTGGTATTTTAACACATTAATGTACACACATCCTTAATTCAAAATTTTAAGCTCACAAGAAATACATCAATTATTTCTTAAACCCAGGAATTAAAATAAGTTATGCACTAATGTTGTCCAAATAATTATATACATAATTTTCACAGGAGTAATTTAACTTAAAGAAATAATTATTTAAAAAACAAATTTAGATATAAATAGTCTATGCTATTCTTATCAGAATGCAGTGAAAAAAAATGTTTGTTTCACAAGTTTCATGACTATTTTTACCATATTATCACTTGTTCAGACTTTCCAAGGAATCTGAGAAATGGTATTATAAATTTAGGGAAAGTTGTTTATCAGCAGTATAATAATAATAAAAAATCTAAAAGCATAAGCAAAAATTGTAAATAATAGAGAAAATGTCAAAAACAAAATTATATACATGGCATTTTATAATATTGCATTTTATTTTGCTTATAAGTAATATTCACAAATCTTTTATATTATAAAATTTATTATGGTGTATCTATAAATAAATTTCCAATTTAGAAATTAATTTTTAACTGTCAATACAATAAAACTTCACAAATTTTATTAAAAATAGTTATTGTGAAACTTGTCCAGCATAAAAAAATTTAACTAAGTCACATTTTAATCATCAGCAATAACGAGAAAAAAAGACAAGATGAAATATTAGAAACAACGATAAAAATAATTCAAATTTCACTTCAGTAATGAAATATATTGTTGTAAAATATTATTAAAATACTTTTTAAACTAAAAATAGAAAAATTTACAGCAAGACATTGGTATCATTGAAAACATAATTTTCTTTATTTACTTTAATGTAAAAATTAGTTTTATAGTCATTATTTTTGGAAGTTATGTAGAAGAAATAAAGTTTTGTTAAATTTTTAGTTAAAAATCCCTTCCTTAAAAAAAATCCGCTCTAAGATGCACTTCCCAACATATAAATATCATGTTTGGTAATTCTAAATCAAATAGACTACTAAGGAGAAAAAACATTTCAATTCCATATTACTTTAATCATGTTGTAAATTTTATAATATATATCTGTAAAGTAATAAAAATTAGGTCAAAAAATATCAAACTTAGTAAAATGATTTAAGGATAAACAATAAAGATATAATTTAAGCATTGTTATTTCAGAGTATTATTTAATTACATATCAAAAGAACTGGGGATTGTGAGCATTTTTTTAAAGCATTATAAAAACATTCAGTAAAACTTGACCTTTAATTATATAAGCATATTTCGAGACATTTTTCCCACAAATTTTATGTACATTTAAAAAAATTTTATGCAAAAAAATATATATATATTAGTATATAAAAAGCAATTATAGTTTTTAAACTACCTTTATATGCGCAAATTCAATAAAATGCTTTTTTTCTGATTCTTAAGATTTTATGATAATTTTAATTACTTCCTGCAATTTTTATCAATTTAATAAATGAAGAAAATGCCAGATAAAATTAAAACACACAAAAACATAGTCTTCTTTTAAAATATATCTGAAATTTCTTCCCTAAATTAACTTTTAGTAATATAAAATTTAAAAAATTAAAAATCACTAACACTGAAAACTAATTATCCAGTTAGCAGAGTAAATGCTATTTACAACAATTTTTTTAAATATATTCTGAGAGAGAATTGAATGCATAAAATTAATATTTTCCTCATTATAAATTTTTTGTTTTGATTTATCACTTACAATGAAATAAATGAAGAATGTCACATTATTTTTCATAAACTTCAAATTCATTTTTCAACTAACATACGAAATCGGCAAAGCAACGAAAATATTGAATGACAATGCTCAACTAGATAAATTCTGCATCAAATTCAAATGAAATTATATTGTAAATCATATCTAAATCTTACATGCTAGGCACCGACGATGCTTTTTTATATAAACATAGAATAAAACCAATTATCACATAGGTTACATGCATGTAAAAAAATAACGCATGCAGATTTAAATAGCGATAAAAATCACCTATAATGGAGGAAATTGCAGGTTATTTATATGATAAATTAATAATCCTTTTTGGTCGCGATACACGCAATCAAACTTCAAATTTTTTTTTCAATATGAGAAACTGAAAACATAATAAACTCGATTATAATAAATACTTATTATATTTTCATGCAATTCAGTCTTACGAACATAAGACTGTAATATTAAAATCTAAAACTTATGAATTTGTAAGTATCATCAAATTTTTAAAATAATGCCGGGCGCTTATGGCCGTCATCGTTATTATATTAGGCATAATATTAATGAAATAGTTTTTTCTGAAAAAAATGGTATTCATACCTAAGAGCAATAATTTTAGTTCTCTTCGGGCATCTCGTTTGTCTTTCCGTAGTTGTCTTTCGATCTCTTGATTGATCCTTTTTTGCTCTTTCGCCTCTTCGCTGAGGCAACACGCCATGTTGACCTACAGTTCCCAAGGAACCCAGCTTCGAAAATAACACTTGAATACTTGTTTTCTTCTAAACACATAAACAATTAAGAAATGCATGAAGTTGTGCTCAAAGAATTGTCATCTCGAAACTCAATGAGAAACAATTACCGACTTATGTTCACACAACACATAGCCAATCATCGTTTCCGTCACATAACACACAGTACGTACACTAATCACTGGATCTAGCGATGGGTGGGGTGCGGTAATAACACTGAATACCATAGGTAATAATGGGTGATCGTTTTATTCACGCTCAGTAATGCAATATTTATGGTTAAAAAAAAGTAATGTTCGTGGAAATTGAAAATTGAAACTATAATCTGTGGAAAATTATGTGAACAATCATCAGAAAATTACATATTTATGAGCGGCGAATAAAGTAATATTTGCGAATTCAGAAGTTAAAGGATGCAGTTGGTATATATATTTATAAAGATTTTATATACACACATATATATAAATACATAAAATAAAGCAGTAGATTTATACGAATTTAAACTCATAAGCTTCCAAAGTTTTTCTTGGGAATTTTTAATTGATATTTAATATACAACTGTAAATGTGGTGAACTCTTAATTTTATTCTTAAATAAATTCTTTCGATGACCCGCTTTCCATGCAGATATGTATGATAATAAATGTCAATTAAATTGTGTTCTTATTAAACCGTTTTTGCTCCAAATGAGCTTTTGAATGAACTTTAAATCGCAAAAGATACAGCTCTATTGGCATTTATAAAACTAACTTCGGTATATTCTGATGAAGTGTACAGAAAGTTTGTACTTAAAATTTAATTAGAAACTTATTTTTTAAATAAAGTCAATTTCTGGTATTCATTTTACAAACAACGGATTTAAGCTAGAATGAAGCATTTTTCAGATTAAATAGTTTACAGCTATGGAGTACTTCAACTTCACTCTTGATTACAAATCCATTGCGCAACTTTGTTTTCAAATATCCGGCAATCGCAAACGAGAAGATTACATTTCAGTAATCTGTAATCTTCTCCGTTAATTATTGATAATTTTTAAAAACATTATGTGCTTTTATAACTTGAAGCGTATTGCAAAATTTGAAAGTCTTTCTTTATAACTAGTGGAAAGTTTTGTTAACCCTTTGATTTTTTTTTAACGGAACATCAAAACAAAGGTATTTACTATTAATATTAACAATTTTAACGATTGTGTATGTATTTTGCTCACACAAACGTTTTCCAAAAATTACTTTAAAATTTCAATAAAAGAAGTTAAAGGCGTATTAAACATTTTAAATATTGATATTGAATAATGAACAGAATATTCTGATTGTATATCTAATAAATCCTTATTCCTACTTTGTTGTTCAAACTCAACCTATTTTCGTTCTTTGACCTGTTTTAACTATTTATAGAAGCTCCGAGCAAAAACTAAATGAGAACATCTTGAGAGAATGTATCGATTCGGCTAATAACACATAAAAATGATTCGTCTTGGTAAATTCTCCCCATTTACTTATCTTACTTTGGACATATAATCTATTCCCTTTAAATTTTTTTACGGCTGTATCAAGAAAGTAGCTTCAATTTAAATAGAAAGTATTTCTTATTGTAAGAGAATGGAAATAAAATAAATGTTTAATAAAGGATCATATATCTCTATTTTCACTATGTGTCTAGCAGTTATTGTGATGCATCTTTTTACCCTTTACGGCTGAAACATTTAAATTTTTTTTTCAACCGCTTCAGTTTTAAAAAATTTTTTAGAATATCAAATCATCTTATAAAAAAATCCATTCTTCAAGTTTGGCCATATGTATATTTCTAGCCATGTAATGCATACATATGTTTCTCTAAACATTTCACTCAAAGGAAATCAAACTAATATCAGTAGATTACATCATAAACAATTAAAGAAGGAAAAAAAGCATTGTCATATTTACTATTAGACAAATAGCCATAGCCACAAATAGCCATAGTGAAATATAAATAAATATCAAAAACTTCTTCGTAAATTATATGTGTAGTTTCTTCTGTCAACAATAAAAGCTGCTGATTCAGAAACTGGTGTCATACAGCTGTATGTGGAAGTAGTTGTTCCTGAAATGCACAGAAATTACTTTTTAACTGTGCTTATGAACTTTGTTAAAGATTATAACATAACAAACCTCAAGATCTGCAGCTGTTTGTATTGGAATTGGAAAATGGGACCAAAAAACTTTCAGGGTAAAAATAATTTTGCCATGCTTGTGAATGTTAACAGTTACATGTTCCCGACTTAGATTAACAACTAAGACCTGAAAGAAAAAAAAATGATCATATTTGGAGCATCAAAAAACATAAAACTGGGACGGCCTTCAAAAAGTGCAAGTTATAGATATTGTAAAAATACTGAATTATGTATATTGTAATCTATACAAATTTGTTATTGCTGTCCACTGTACCATTATTATCCTATTCCTAATCTTTTATTGGCTCATCTTTGTATAATTCATCATAAGAATTTTTTTAAAACTATTGTTTAAGACTCAGAAATCTTTGGAATAACAAATAGCAGATCTTTGCAATTGCTTGGTATACATTCATATTAAGCAGAGCATTATTTAGTAGTCCAAATGCTGATAACAGATCTGCAGTCTCAGAATGCAAAGATTATGAAATAATGTTTAATAAATCTGAAATTCCACTTTGTGTCATTAAGAGTGGGATGAAATCAAATATTCTAGTTTCTTTTTTTATAATTGTATGTCCCATCTTAAGGGCATCTCAAATGTGGAAATTAGAAATTTATGATATGATGGTTAGTTCTTTGGATATAGTGATTGGATGATGTTAGTATTGTTTTCTGCCCAAACCTATTTATTATAGCACTTTCATGATATCTTATTCAACACTTTTTGAGGATTTATTTTCCTTAAAGAGATAAAAATTTGGCAAAATTTTAATTCAGGTTATTTTTTTATTTCATTTCACGTATCTTTCAATTTGATTGATTTATAACTTTAAATATAAAATTAGTAAATGAAAAAAAAACATTTTAAAGTTTTTCTGATTTATTCATTAACTCAAATCATAAAAATGTATCAACTCTTTTGAAAATTTTAGACCCATTTTATAAACAATATGAACATTGAATTATTAATACATTCTCTTCATAAGAAAACAATTGCTTTTTAATTTTACTTTTTATAATAATGCTGTTTTAAAACACCCAATTGCAGGATTTGGTTAGAACTTTTTCCCAAGTATTGCCTTTTTTCATCTTACTTTTTGGTGACTCTCCAATTTTGCCTAGAACTTTTAATCTAAGTTGGCCTGTATGGTAATGCCACCTGGTGACAGAGTTTACTTAATCTACTTGATCTTCAATATATTCTTAAAGTATCGTAGCTTATTTAATTAGAAATAAGCTTTATTTCTAATTAAATAAGTTTAATTATATTTTTAAATTATAAATAAGTTTTATTCCTAATTTTTTTAAAAAATAACATTACAGTCATTCCATAACAATTCATTCATTCAACAACATCCCATAATCATAAGAGTTTTATTCATTTCATAAATATAATAAATTGTGCTTTTTTTACATCTCAAATGATTTAGATTTTACTCACTATTAAAATTTTAGAAAATTTCCAATTTCTTACGTGGTGAATTCCACGAAAATTTGTGTTGCCACATTTTCAATAAAATGGGGAATGGCTAATACTCATAAGACAAAATATATATATATATATATATTCTTAGAGTATTTATAGTATAGATCCCATAGAACACTTAAAATTTAAGTTAGAATGGCATTGTTAAATATATTCTTTAAATCAAAGTTACAGCTTATATTTGTGTCAAAGAAAAATTAAGCCGTTAATACTCAACTTAATTTAAAGCCAGATTTTTTAAAATTTCTTTCAGTTATGTTGGAAACACCAAACTTAACTATACCATAAAATTAAATTGATAAGAGAGTGTTGTCTTTGAAAAATTTAGAAATCGTATATATTTATATATAAAGACTTTTCCATATTTTATTTTTTAAATGTAATAAAATATTAGTAAAAGAAATTACTTTTTAATTACTCTCATTATCTCAAAAATAATTCAAGGCAAAAAAAAACTTTTTTTTAAACGACAATACTTTGACTTCAAAATCTTTCTGATGGATATGGTATATTCAAATGGAAAATCTAAACATTCTTAAATAGAACTTTAAGACTGGATATTGACTTTTTAAGTAAAGCAAAAAATAGAACAAAGAGAAAATAGAATAAATGTGATTTAGTCAAAGAAAAAAATATAACTATCCTGTAAATAGAATGCTGTTGCTTGATTAATTATGTGAAACCTATTATGTTTAGTTTGATGCATTAAATAGTATTTTAATAATTATCTGGAAAAGGGTTTTAATCTTTATTAATGAGAACTTTTTTGTAAATAGTATTTATCTATATGATTTCTTTTATAACAGTTTTATAATTAGTTTGTTAGGATTGTTAAATCTATAAATTTCAGTAATAAATGTGCTATTTACAATTGGTTTTCTTTTCCACATTTTATGTTTCTAAATGAATGTCAAAATGAAATAACATTGATATAAATAATTTTCATAGTTATTCCAATTACTTGATTTTTATGGCTAAAATGTTTGATTAAATGCAGTTACATATTAATTTTCTACGTTTATTTAATTTTTTTTTTCTTTTTTTAGCTGTGATGCAAAATCCAGAAAATAAACACAGAGATACAGCATCTACCATTCCATATCCTTATATAGCAACTTTAGAAGACCATTTGAAAAGGAATAAAACACTAAATAATGTTCTATTCAATATATTGGACAAGCAAACAAATCCATTTTCTTTTGTTATGGACCTCT
The DNA here is from genome assembly GCA_026543865.1 of Argiope aurantia. Lineage (NCBI taxonomy): Eukaryota > Metazoa > Arthropoda > Arachnida > Araneae > Araneidae > Argiope > Argiope aurantia. The sequence goes on from JAPMOR010103252.1 coordinate 248,279, forward strand.
TTTATAACAGTCATCAGAAATATCCCAAGAAGGGAAAACCTGGTAAACTACCCATTGCCATCCTAGAATCTCTTAAAGATTGGTGTAAAAGTAGAAATATTTCAAATTTACCAACAAAAAGACAAAAAATTGAGGCATTGAACAAAGTATTGCTGTTTTCAAGTGCTAATTGTATTAAACTCGTTTGTGAAATTTTTCATTTGGAAGAGGAAAAAGAACATGTAAAATATGTTGCAAGCCGTTTGTTGTCAGAAAAGAGATTTATGGTGGTAAGAAAAGTCTTAATATTTAATTTCATAATAAATAGAAATGATATTTTATATTAAGGATTTATTGAATTTCTAAACATTTTCCTAATACTTTCTCACTTTGTATTTAAAAATTTCTTAGTTATAAATATGACATGTTGTTCTTATCTTACAGCTCCTGAATTTTGCATAATTATATGTTTAATATAATAGTATGGTGTTGAGTATTTTCTGAATTAAACTATAATAAGGTGACCAGCTGACTGGGAAAACTAGGAATCATTAGAGAATTCCAGGAGGTTGGGAAAAGTCAGGGAGCTTTATTATAAAACTGGAAATTGTTTTATAAAATGGTAACTTTTATTGAGCAGGATAATCCGCTGGTATTTTTTCACAAGTTGAATGAAACATCGTTGGCAACTAATAAAAATCAAACTTTTACTGATAGTTTAAAACAGAATATGGACAGGAAAGATTAACCACTGTATCTAGTTTATTGCATATATGTATAAATATATAGTATTTTTGCAAAAAGTTTGTTTATTTATTTATTTTTTTTTTTTCAAAATATCATGTTAGCAACATAATTAGCGAAAATGGTTTTGCTTACTATAGGAAAAGGCATGCTAACAAAAGTCCAGCTCCTGTTATTGTTATGATTTTTATCTTAATGGGTCTCTTCTGTTTAAAAAGATATATATGGAGCTATACCCTCCTCCCGTTTCTTCCTTCCTTTGAATGTCAAATCAATTATGCATTATGAGCAAAAGTATGAATTTTGGGTAATAATATGCAAAACTGGATGAAAAATATTGACCCATTATTATAACTCCAAAGCAATTTATTTTAATTAAATAAATATTTTACAATAATAATCCCCCCAAGTCTTTATCCAATTATTACAAGGCCCATATCTTTTTGTTGAATTATGAAATATTGAACGTTTTTGCTATTATTTCCGTAATTTTTTTTGTTGTTTATTTTTAAAACAATATGAACACTGATTACTAAATTCTTCATATGGATGTCATGAAATGGACACTTGCTAATATTTTCTTTTAACACTTTTTTTATCTCTTGTTCATTTAAAATTTCCTATACATTCAACAAAATGCACAATAATTTTAAAATAATGTTAAACACAAGAAATAAATTTGTTTGATGCATTATAGGTACATATGCCTCTTTTTTTTTAATTAAAAAAAAAGAGATAGAGAGAGAAGGGCAGCATTTTTCTTATATGGTTTGATGTATATGAAACTGTTTGGAATAAAAATTTACAAAATTCGTTCTGTCTTTTTTGAAATTTATGCCTCTGAAACATTTTTCTTTTATGCAATGAAGACAAAAGAAATGATTCGGGCCAATTTTCCATTTTTTCTTTATTTTACAGGTTAGGCATTAGCCAGCATGCGACTGATTTTTTTATTACAGTTGGTGAGCTAAAAGTCAATGCAATTTTGAAATCATTGAAAAAAATTTCTTATTTTGATAGAAATTTCATTTTGTATTTATAAGGAAATTTTTTTTATGTTAGTAAAATTATTATTAAATCCCGATTACCGTATTGGTAAACAGTATGAATAAGGAAGAACCCAATGGAAAGTAACAAATTTTTCCTTCTTAAGCACTGCACTAATGTGCATTTTTCTTGAGCACATTTGATAAACAGTTCTGAGATATGAGTGATTGGCTAAAAGTCGGTCTAGATGGAGTTGATTAATATATGTCTTCTAGTTTTGATTAATATATTTGCAAAAAAAAAAAGAAGAGTTTACATAATTGAAACTTATCTGAAATTCAATAAGTAATTTTTCCCCCTATGCATTAATTTTTATTTTGTATTGATTTTAGGTAAAAGAGTAGAAATCATTTTTTCAAATACAGTTAAGAACATATTTTGCAATAATTAACGAGAATAAAATGTCATTGTTTTTTAGATATTGGAAACATCCTGAAAAAGTCAGGAAAATTCATACAGCAAGAAACGCTGGTCACCCTGTAAAAATTAACTTTTAATTATAATAGTTTTGATTCAATACAAAACATCGTCTAGTAGTGAATTTAAGAAAAATTGATTTCAAAATTCCTTAGTACTTATAATAGTAAAATATAACGCTAATATAATATTTTTTTTTATAAAAATTTAAAACTTTCGTTAATATACTTTTAAAAAGCAATTCTCCTTCCCCACCCCCATTTGCTTTCACATTATAAAAAGAAAGTATTGTAATCGTCAATATATTCAGTCTTGAAATTGTGATAGTGCTCTGTATATTAGATAAAATCTATTAGATAAAATATAATCCATAAAATAAATTTTGAGGGTTTATATTTGTCTATGGCTCTTTGGAAATGGCAACCTCAAAAACTCATCAAACTAAGAGATTAAATTAAATATTTGATCCTAATAGCGATTTTGTAAATTTCTATTAAATTTTTGATGTTGTATGTCTGAAGAAAAACTGCTCGTAGGCTTGCATATATAACTCAAAAATTAAAAGGATTAGATAAATGAAAATTGGTGCATATTTCTATTATCAAAAATATGTATACATGCTTTAAATGTTGGATCAAATCCATCAACAGGTCTGAAAATTTGCATGTATAAGAAAATGATAACTGAAACATAATAACTTGGATAATGAAATTTGATATGCAGTTTTGTGAATAAACTTGTATATCTATATTAAAATTTGAACCCAATTTGAGGAAAGGAAGATATCTAAATATGATATGTAAAGGTTGAGGTTAGAACTTTCCTTGTGGTTAGTTCAAAATCTGTAAATAAAGCCAAAACTCATATAAGTGCACGATGCTGAAAACAACACATTGAGGAATAACCCATATTTATATATAATGAGGAACAAGCCATGAAATATAAGCCATAATGTATATCACGAGAAAGAAAATTTTGAATCGCTGTTTTAATAAGAAAATATATTATGGGTCTATATAAATTTTCTGAATTTATTTATATTAGTGACTTGTAGTATTTGCTTTGATATTCAGATTTTCCTATTATAAAGTTATTTTCTTCATTAGTATACTAATAAAAGCTTGCTTTTTAAAAATTTTGGGTTTTTTTAGCGGGAGGAGGAAACGGGTTATATATATGTGCATCAACTTTTGATTATATAGATATTTCAAAATTTTCTGAGATTAGCTCTATGAAGTGCCAATAATTGGCATCACAGAATAGTACTATTCTAGTGATGTTCAATCGTAATAGCACAGTATTCCTTATGCCATCGTTCTATTAATGTTCAGTTCCGACATTGCTTTGTTCTGTTAATTGAATTATTCAGATTATTATTAGGAAAATATTATTTGTGTGATCTCAAGTCAACATACAGATGATTTCAAACATTGTATTATAATAATTCATAATCCATCTAATGGAAAAAATGCAGTATTGCATGACTGAGGAGTAGCAATCAAGAAGGGGAAATTACAGTTCTATCTTCAAGCCATGTTCTTAAACAGTATGAACCAAAAGCTGGTAAATTTACTGTTACTCAATAAGTTACAAACTCAATTACCTCCTAAAAGTCCTTTTAAGGACAATCAACCTCCTGTGTCAAACTTCTACCTCAGGTGTTTGGAGGTACTTTGACAAAAGAACTAGTTTTACTTTCCTGATTTTTACTAGTTATAGTAGATCAAATGTAATATGTCACAACATAAATCCTGATGCTAATACAACTTAATGCTTAACAAGATTGTAACTTATCTCCCCTGGGGACACTACCTTTTATTTCCATTTCTCATTAATTTTCTATTGAACTATCATCAAAATTGATGCATTTATGTATTCCTGTTTTATAAAGTACTGAAATCACCATGGAAGTGAAAATTCATTTGGCAAAAAGATAAAGATGTGTATTGATTTATTTTAAAATAAAGCAGATTTGTGTTTTAATATTTGATATTACAAGGCATAAAATTCTTTTACTTTTTGAAGTTAATTTTTATTTATAACTAGCCGCCTTTGGCGACCAGCCAGTTCGCCAATATTACCGCTCGCTACAATTTTCAATTAAATATTTTAAGTAACTGGTCTCTTAATAGATTCTCAAACAAAACATTTTTAATCTTCAAATTTTGATAGTCATAACAAACTTATACTGTTGTTTAGATCGTTTCGTTCAATTTACTATATATATTTTGCTAATTTGTTGTCATTTCCGGTAAGACTTCAACTTTAATTTAAAGTGGAAATGATGAAATTGCAATTAATATAAAGATATTTTTTAATAAAACCAAGCGTTTTATTTTATTTATCATCTTTATTGTTATTTATTATTATTATTATTGAATATGAGTATTGCAAACAGAATCGCTCGGTATTTAAGTCTTATGTGAACTACAAAATACTTTTCATAATTTATGTAATATCTCAAACAATAAATAATTCAACAAAAATTTCTCAGATTCAGCATAAAATTCAGTTTTTAGTTTTGCTTTCAAAAGGATTGAAATGAAATCAATAATAGTATTTTCTCCTGGCCTATAAATATATTTCAAAAATTATGAAGTCTAAATTTAATGCAGTAAGGTATCATATTCTAAGAAATATTCTGGACACACCAAATTTTAAATAAATGAATGAATGTTTCTATTTTCCACGATCAACTAAGACTTATTTATGAAGCTTTGAATGTTAAAAATTTAGAAAAACTCAACATTTTTATAATCTTAGACCAATTAATCTTGAGAAACCTGATTGGCGTTTTTTCTTTGAAACGATCGATGGAAAATCTAAAATTATCCTTTTTTTTTATTGAATAGTGATATTCAAATTTTCATAAATCAGTCAGTTTAAGTGATTGATTTAGTTGATTGGAGATTAACTCTTTTTATTTAAAATATTAGTGTTTCAAGAACATTTTGTTAATCGTGATTTCCACAGCAGAAGCTTTATGTAAAATCAAAAATTCGTTATTTATTAGAGCATTTATTGATTCAAGTTACATAAAATATAATCATTTTCCCTTTAGACCATTTTAGCAGATCTATGTCTTACTGAAGGTTTACAAATTAGCTGTGTGGTCCTGATTTGAATGGATATCCTGTTCATATTAAACAAAACTTGCCATAAAATAAAACTGATTTATTGGATTAATAATATAGAGAGTGTAAAAGATCATAAAATAGTTTTTCTTGAATTTATTTTTTAGAAAAAAATAATACTTCTTATTTGTTTCATTTCCTACAGACGATTTCATTTCCAAAAAGATTTAATTTATTTTTAATTGGAGCTTTAATCAATGTGATGGCAACACTTTGAAAAAAACTATTTTTTTCCCATGAATGCGAAACGTGCTCGTGCAGCTTAAATTTTATTTTTATTTTGTAGGAAACACATTGTTGGAAAAAAATAGTTAAAATATTTATTTAAAAATTCATTAAAAATACAAAATTAATTTTAAGATTAAAACATTAGTATCATTTAAAAAGATAAATTTTTGATCTTTAACTTCATGTAAAAATGTTTTTTGTGCGGTAATATTTTCGGAAGTTATAGCAGAAATACGCCAAAATTTCGCTTAATTTTTAAATAAATAAAATACTAGTTAAAAATTCAAAAAAATTACCCCAGGTGCACATTCCCGACCTCCAAGATATATACGTGCCAAATTTGGTAGCTGTAAGTTGAACGGTCTTGCCTGTAGAGCGCCAACACACACATACACACACATCGAGCTTTATTATAAGTATATAGATTTATAATCAGAAAAGGGTACTTATGTATTGACGCCACTGCAGCTACAGATTTGGCGGTTTTTAAGTGCTGCCAATCACTTTCAAAATTCAACGTCCCATTGCTGTGTGCGAACAACAGGATTGCTCTTTATTGGCACATAGCGCAAAAACCACCAAATCTGTAGTTGCTGTGGCATTAATACGTAAGTACCCAGAAAAGATTTTATACATTGGTTCTCAAAGAAATGCATTATGTCATTGTTATTTATGTAACCAGTCAATATACAATTCTAACAAAATCTTCTAGAAGTTTACAAAGCCAGTTTGTTGCAATTTAGTAAATCTTTTTATAGTGTGTTAATACAATTTTTTTATTTTATTTTTATGCTGATAGAATACAGGGTGTTCATACACAAATATCCCAATTTTATGGAATTGTTAAATGAAAACAAAATGAAGTATAACCCTGATCTACGTTATGCCTTCTGTATTTCAATGCCGAGTAGGAAATAACATTGGCATTAGCTGTATGCAAGGTGCCACAAAATTTAGAGCTGCCTGAATTCAAGAAAAGTGCAATTGTTGGATATCATAGAAATAGCCGATCCTTAAAGGGTATGTCTAGGGAGTTAAACATTCCAAAATCGACAGTGGCTTTTATGATCAAGAAGTGGAAAGTGAGTGATGAGTGGCAATGTGCATCAACCAGGTAGACTCAAGAAAAAGATAGAGATTGACGAGTGCTATCCAAATAAGTTTGGAAAAACTGTACCAAACCGATGGCTCACATACTACAGAGTTCCAACAAGCATCTGGGACTGTTGTTTCGATAAAAACCATCCTCAAGGAAGCAAGTTTTCCTGGTATCCATGATTGTACTACTGTCCATAAGCCTTTGATTACAAAGTCTAACCGTGCTGTTCAGTTGAGGGGGTGCAATGCATGTCGAAATTGGACCATGGATGAGTGGGAACAGGTTCTTTGGACTGATGAATCAAGGTTCAGTCTTTATCAGTCGGATGGCAGAGTTTGGGTTTAACATATGCTTAGAAAACACCTTTTGCCAGAATGCATTGTGCCTATAGTAAAATTGAATGGAGGCACAATTATGATCTGAGGATGTTTCTCATAGTATAGACTGAGTCCCCAATTCATAATAAGCTCAACATCAACTCCTACTCCACTATTTAGACAATAATGGGTTTGATATGCTGTGGTAATTTTATGGATTGGATAATTGTTATTACCATTGTATATACCCATCCATGGTATGATGATAGTAGAGTAATCTGACTGGTCTGGCCAGTTCAGACTTGAATTGTATAGAAAAGATCTGAGATGAGTTGCATCTCCAAATTAAGGGGTGCAGCAATTGTTCAAAATTGGTGAAAGAACTTCCATGTCTTCTCCAAGCCGAGTGGAAGGAAATATCATTGTCCATCATCCAAACACTTGTGAAACATATCTCAGAGGCTGTAATTGCCTGAGATGGAGGTTCTACCAATTATTGAATATGAAAAAATTCTGTTTATCTCTTTCATCACAATTGTCCAGTTACTTATTGGTAGATAGTGTATAATGTAATGATTAACAGAAACAATCTGGAGTTAACTCACAAAAAGAAATTTGCTTTTTCACTTTTTTTTTAAAGTTGAGGTGGAATATATTTTTTATATTGATTAAATTTTTGAGAAAGCATTATGAACTTCATAAGTCAAAATGAAACTAAAAGTTTCATTTTTATTCCATTATAATAACTGTGATGTTTCTTCGTGATTATTCTTTTAATATTTTATAATGAGCTATTTGTAATTTTTTCATTCTGTAACTTTGGTTTTTAGGGATACCATCTTATATCTGCTTTAAATCTAGAAAGTGAATTTCCATTAGAAAGTGTAAGTATCTCTAGCTTATCTCATTTTTTAATAAACTTTGAGATTTTTATTTGCTATTTTTGTTATTATATATGTATTTAAATATTTTTGTAATTTAAGTTTCTATTATGATAAGATAGGTTCAACAACTTTTAATACTTGTCTATAATACCTATTTGTTAATTTAATGATATTGCTTTAAAAAAATTCTTATAGATTCAGAGATTTGTATTCAAAGCTAATTTTAATTAAAAAGTATACTAATTAAGAAATCAGACTGTTAAATTTGTTTTCCAAATAACATGGCATATAGTGTAGCCTATACAAATGCTTAATATTTTAAATTAATAATACTAATAAACTCATAAAGAAACATGATAATGAGATTGAAAATGTTGATACAGAACTGCACATTTCTTGGTTGTTTTTAACATATAGTTAATAATTGTTAGCTAAAAGGTTTTGGTTGTAATTGACCAGTGGTTTTTTTACTATTTACTCTCCTACTTTGATACCACACCAACCATCTAATGTTAAAAAGAGAAGTCTAGATACTTAATTTTAGTGTAAAATTCTCGTCATTAAATGCATGAGTTCTCTTTTGTCACCTTTTACTTAGTGGTTTCAAAATGAATGCCAGATTTTACCAACACGATAAAATATTACTTGTAATTTTTTTTATTTATGGATGCCTGCTACAGTAGGAGTAGAAATCAGAATGGAGAGGAAGGATGGAGAGGATGGATTTTAGTAAGAAGGAAAATATGAATTTTGATGAATGAATAATATAAAAGTCATTTACAGTTATTTACATTTTTTTCCCATACATTCCTAAATCTGAGCATGTTAAAAAAAATGTTCTAGAAAGTTCAGTTTATAAAATTTAATTTAGAATCTCTTTTGAGAAAACATTAAAAAAAATACCACTAATTTCAGTTAATAAAGATCTGAATTGTTACTTTCTTTTTAATACTAAATATTAAGTTTGTAATGTTAATGTTAGATGAAAAGAATGATAATATCAGTTAGTACTGACCACTTTTAATCAACTAATTACAATTCAAAATCATAGAATATATTTTTGAAGGCATAATGTTAAGCAGATCACATTGGTTTTCAATAGATTTGCGTTATTTTTTACTAACCGCCTTTGGCGACCAGCCGGTTCGCCAGTATTACCTCTCGCTAAAATTTTCAGTTAATATTTTAAGTAATTAGTCTCTTAACAGATTCTCAAACAAAACATTTTTAATCTTCAAATTTTGATAGTCATACCAAACTTATACTGTTGTTTAGTTTAGATCGTTTCATTCAATTTACTATATATATTTTGCTAATTTGTTATCATTTCCGGTAAAACTTCAACTTTAATTTAAAGTGGAAATGATGAAATTGCAATTAATATAAAGATATTTTTTAATAAAACCAAGCATTTTATTTTATTTATCATCTTTATTTATTTATTATTATTAATATTGAATATGAGTATTGCAAATAGATTCGCTTGGTATTTAAGTCTTATGTGAACTACAAAATATTTTTCATAATTTATGTAATATTTCAAAGAATAATTCAACAAAAATTTCTCAGATTCAGCATAAAATTCAGATTTTAGTTTTGCTTTCAAAAGGATTGAAATGAAATCAATAATAATATTTTGTTCCGGCCTATAAATATATTTCAAAAATTATGAAGTCTAAATTTAATGCAGTAAGGTATCATATTCTGAGAAATATTCTGGATACATCAAATTTTAAATAAATGAATGAATGTTTCTATTTTCCACGATCAACTAAGACTTATTTATGAAGTTTTGAATGTTAAAAATTTAGAAAAACTCAACATTTTCATAATCTTAGGCCAATTAATCTTGAGAAACCTGATTGACGTTTTTTCTTTTAAACGATCGATGGAAAACCTAAAATTATCCTTTTTTTATTGAATAGTGATATTCAAATTTTTATTAATCAGTCAGTTTAAGTAATTGATTTAGTTGATTGAATATTAACTCTTTTTATTTAAAATATTAGTGTTTCAAGAACATTTTGTTCATTGTGATTTCCACAGCAAAAGCTTTATGTAAAATCAAAAATTCGTTATTTATTAGAGCATTTATTGAATCAAGTTACATAAAATATAATCGTTTTCCATTTAGATCATTTTAGCAGATCTTTGTCTTACTAAAGGTTTGCAAATTAGCTGTGTGGCCCTGATTTGAATGGATATTTTGTTCATATTAAACAACACTTGCCTTAAAATAAAACTGATTTATTAGATTAATAATATAGAGATTGAAAAGATCATAAAATAATTTTTCTTGAATTTATTTTTTAGAAAAAATAATATTTTATATTTTTCATTTCCTACAGACTCGTGCCGAAAATTATATTTTTGCAGATTTCATTTCCAAAAAGATTTAATTTATTTTTGATTGAATCTTTAATCAATGTGATGGCAACACTTTGAAAAAAGCTCATTTTTTCCCATGAATGCGAAACGTGCTCATGCAGCTTAAATTTTATTTTTATTTTGTACAAAAAAAATTGTTGAAAAATATAGTTAAAATATTTATTTAAAAATTCATTAAAAATAGGGATTTAATTTTAAGATTAAAACAGTAGTATCATTTAAAAGATAAATTTTTTATCTTTAACTTCATGTAAAAATCTTTTTTGTGCGGTAATATTTTCGGCAGTTATAGCAGAAACACGTCAAAATTTCGCTTAATTTTTAAATAAATAAAATTCTATTTAAAAATTCGAAAAAATAACCCCCCAGGTGCACATTCCCGGCCTCCAAGATATACACGTGCCAAATTTGTACCTGTTGGTTGAATGGTCTGGCCTGTAGAGCGCCAACACACACACACACATTGAGCTTTATTATAAGTATAGATTAACCCTCTCACTATTGACTTGGTCAAAATTCTATACTGGTTTAGCAGTTTCTATTTAAATAAGAAATGCCAAATGTAAAGTGAGGACATCCTTAGTAATAGCTCATTTACATCCTTCATTTGAAACAGAAACCATTTGCACAACTGTTTGGTCTGGGTCAACAGCAAAGGGTTAAATATTAAGTGTAACTTGACTTTCTCTTTAAACTTTATTTACAAATTGTATTATTCATATCATGTGACCATTATGATTATTAAACCAGTAAATAACTTATAAAAATCTTCTTTCATTTAAGGAAATGTTCTGAAGAAAATTCAAAAATATTCAGAAATGAGCAAAAATTGTTGAAAAAGGGGGGTAATTTAAAATAATAAATGGAAATTGTGAAATTGAAAGATTTTGCTGATCAATATGAATGAATTTTCTATCAAACAAAATTACCAAAGGCTGTTTAATTCCAAATATATATAACATAACTAGCAAAAGCAAAAGATGTTAAACTGAATCATTGAATAAATTCTTCTAAAAGAATCTGCTTAAATATTATGAATGTTTTAGTTTAAGGTATCATTAAATCCACAATTTCGTTAAACAGTTCCGAAGAAATAATAAATATAAGTAATTTGCAGTAAGAACGAAAAATTAGGTATTGTATTTAAAATACTCATTGTGCTACGTGTAAAAGTTATTTATATATGTATCTTAATATGTTTAATTTGATCTAAATCTTAACTGATTTTCTCATTTTTACCTTAAATTAGTTCATATTCTAAAATGCTCTCTTATTTTTTTAATTGAATCCTATTTTATTTAATTATTTCTAATACATGCTGTAGAAAACAGATGACTATTGCAATTTCTCACGAAAATCCTGAGTGAAAGAATAAAATTCCCTTACGCATACACATTTCAGATTCTCTTTCCAAAGTTGGCATATGTCAAAGAAATCCTTATAAAAATCATTGTAAAGCATAGTAAAATCATTGAAGGGGGGAATTTCTGTTTCTTTGCTCTTGTATTGAGATGTGAATGGGCACGTCTTTTTGTCAATCCAAAAGTATCTTCTTTGCGACCATGCATCTGCAAAATTATGTTTAAGTACACACACACACACACATATATATATATATAATGATATTTTAAAATCTAATTTAACCTTAATTAATCTCCTAATTTTTAGCTCAATTAAATACATATTAACTTCATTCTAAAATATTCTCTTATTTCCTAATCCCATTTCATTTTTTCTGTTTAATTAATGCAACAAAAAGCTCTGTAAAAATGCTTTTGTCAGCATTTTACATGCTCTGAGTTAAGGGATAAAAACTGCTGATCTAAACAAATTCTTTTAAAAGATCCCTATAATTTCCTTACCTAAATTCGACACATGTAGGAAATCCCTATCAAAATCTCGCAGTATATAAGCAATAGTGCACATAATATAATAGCATAATATATAGCAAACATATTCTCTCTCTTGCCTCTTTTTCACTGTTTTCTGCTCTTTTGTCGTGCTGTGACCAGATGTGTTTTGTCTGTGCTGCTTGCACATAAACCATGCCTCTTGCGATGAAATAAAATTTCAAAGTATCTTCTCTCTCTTCGGCCATGACTCTGCTTCAAAAATTATGCTTACATATATATATATATATATATAGATATATATAGATCTGGCTATATATTTGACCCTGTAAAGACCTATTTATATATGTATAACTGAGTGTGATTGTTTTAACCTTCTGTTTCAGACTTGTGAATATCTATATATATGACTCGTGCAAGTAGAATGGAATATAAATCATGTGCTGAATTAGTCAATTCATAATAAGTTGACAGTTACAGATTTGTATTTGTTGATTTATTTTTCCTGGTGTATAAGTAAAAACTCTTAAGCAAAAGTTGTATATGAGAAATAAATCTTCTTAATGTCTTCTTAATCTAAATATGGATTTCTCATGTTAAAATCATGTCACTTATTTTCCTTTCTGATTCCATAATATTTTCAAGTTTTTTAGTAGCTATAAATATTATTACTTATTGTTGAGATTAGAGCATTCATGTTGTAGATGCTAATATTTGTTGATTTTAAGATATATCCATTATATAGAATAAAATGTTTTATCTTCCATTCACTGGTGAGCTTGCATTATAAAGTGAACTATGCATGACATAACACTATGATGTACTTTACAATGTTCATTCATTGACTTTGTGATATGAATCCAACAATTGTTTGTTTTATCTTTAACATATAAACATTTTAATGGCTTTTAATTAATTAATTTATTTATTTTTTTACTATAGATATTTTTGTGAAATTCTTTTGTTGGATTCATTCTGTTTGTATCTTTTTGGGGTTTTTTTCCAACATCTTGACTTATTTTTTAATTTTAGTGTGTTTTTCCATTGTTCTTCCTTGGACATGACTCATGTGTAAAGGCTTATTTGAACAAGACTCCACATTTGCAATCCCATTTCATTAGGACTCTGGATAATTTAAGTAAAAATGGATTTGTTCTTCGAGAGTTTGTTGAGTAAGATATGTTTATTTTTATTCTGCATCATCTAACCAATAAAGTAAATTTGAAAGCAATATTTTACCATTACCATTTATTGTGTGTATGTGCGTGTGCACCCGTATCTTATGTTGAAATGAAAGACATATCAATGAATGTAAAGGATTGTTATTGTGCTTCTTTAAAAAAATATATATTATAGTGACTGTGCTCTATGCCTTTACTGGTTTAGAGCATAAACAAATTGTTTTTAATATTTTCAAATTATTATTTTTTCTTTTAAATTTTTTTCAACCTCTAACACATTTACTTACAAATTAAATTTGTTCTATTGCCTAGTTGATTATAAATTCAGTTATTTAATTACTAATTTTCTTTACTCATCAGCTATGTATTGTATTTATATAATTTAACATTCGCACAAGAAACAAGAAAGGAAACGTAACTTGTAGAAAAAATGCAGAATTTAAAAAATTTTTAAATAGAATCAATAAAAGAAATGTGGAATAAAAAAATTTATGTAATTTTTAAAATTGCATTACTTTTTAAATGCAATAAAAGACAATTATTAAGTAATATTATGGAATATCCAGGTGTGATATATATCCTCAGAATTAAGTCTTTTCAAAATTAAAATTTATCTTTCTTGAGATCATCTTATTTTCTTTTATGTAATAACTACAATATTTTTAATATCTCAATTGCGTTTTGTGCAACTTTATTCATTTTGTTGTCCAATTAACTGTATTTTATTTTTTTTGCTGTTTGTATTTGGCTCATTTCATTATTTTATAAAGTTTTCTTTTGTTTGTTTGCTTGTTTTAAGCTGATGCTATGTTTATTGTTTGGCAAGAATGATAATATCTCCAATATTCAAATAGTTTTTAACCCCTCTTAAAAAAAGGAATAGGAATTTTTCCATTTTGCACTTTTGTATTTCCATAATTTATGATAATATTTTTATAATTTATGTAGGCATAAGTTTTATTGCTATCCTCTTACATTATATTAACCAATTAAAAGATTTAAAATTCTGTTTTTATCACAGTTCTTTGGGCATTGAAAGTGTCAAACCAAAGGGCATGATAATTGATACAAAATGGGTTCTGAAAAGATTTCCATCCCTCATCGAATACTTCAATATTAACATTAGTAAGCATAAATGTTTTTTTATATATATAATTTGAAATAGTTTTTTTTAAATTGGAAAGTAAGGAAAGAAAGGTCCAAAAAGTTTTTGGTTTGTTTATTTGTTTAAACTGTTTCTACATAAAATCTTAAGAAGTAATCAATAATTTCACATTCTTTTATTTTTCAGTTTATTATTTCTACTTTCCGTCATTTTTTCATATATAAGTTTATTAGTTCTCACATACAAGTAATTCTGGTCTATGTTTATTTCAGCATTTTACAGTGTAAAATACTGAATGTTATTTAACTTAATTATGCAGAGATGTACTTTAGAAAGTTATAAATCCTGCTTACGTTTTTTTTTTTTCTGTCTTTAATTTAGAAACTGATTAAAAATGTTTTTTAATCATCAGGAATGTCAAATTAACTTCATGCCAGTAATTAATTGTCAAAGACATCATGTTTTTTGCACAAAGAAGCCATGTTAGCATATTTACTATATTCCTTAATAATATATAGTTAAGCCAAAAGTTTGCCAAAGACAAGTAATACACAAGTACCAAGAATGTTTTGATGGAAACTACTTTTACATTGTCTTAAACATGTGGCAGATAATTTTCTTTAGTGCAGATTAACTTTTACACATTTTTCCCAATTTTAACTGTTTTTAAACATTTTTAACTATCATTTGAAAATGTATTTTCCAACAAATATCTGTATCAACTATAATTGCTTGCAATGTAATATTATTTATTTTTGTATCCATATTACTTGCTATATTATTATTATAAGTAAAGCTAAATTAAATCTTATAATTTCCTCATTTATGGTTCAATTCTGTTCATTGGTAATTTGATGTATAAAAAATATATTGCCATTTCATCCACTGTAATTTTTTTAAATAATATTGTGCATTTAAATTTTGTTGCTGGAACTGTAAATAAAAACTACTAGGATATTAACCAAATATGAAATGCCACATTATTATATTTTGTATTTTTAATGTATTTTAATATGATTAACATGCTGTTTGATTAATTAAATTTTAATCACTTTTTAATTAAAGTTTAAATTTAAACATGATCCTAAATTGGGCTGGATAATGACTGAACTTCATAATTGCGATATATCATCCAACACATATTGATATTTTTCGATATATTGTGATATCATTATTTATATATAGCTATTATAAATTATAAATAGCATCTCTTAAAAATATTGATTGATAAAAACAACTACAAATAAAAAGAAGTTTCAAGTTATATATATAATAAAAATATTTGCTTTCTTTTGAATAAATATAGTTATAAAATAATTGTGTTAAAACCCTTTTAATAAAGTGTGGCAATGCTAAAACAATATCTGCATGTTACAATCATTCTTTAAAAAAAAAAAGGAAAGCAAAATAATGCTTTTAACAAGTAAAATTAAGTAGTTTTAATAAATCATTAGTTCAAAATCTGTTGTCTTAAAAAATTAATTAGAGCTTCTTTTTTTCTTTTTTTTTATGCTAGTACGTTTGAGTGTGAAAATGCAAGCTGTGAATAAAATTGTGGATTTAATCCAAATTAATCCTTTTTGCTTTTATTTCTGAAGATGAATATTTAGCATTTAAATAAAGGACAGTCAACAACTTTCTAATAATCTCAATTATTTTTCCATAACGGTGTCATTCAGTTAGGAACAAAAAACAGTTTATTCCAAAATGAAATACTTAAAACACGTATTTTTATATATTAGAACACAACACTATTTATAGAAATAGTAACAAAAATTCTGTATGAAGGTGAAAAAGAAGGAAGAGCGACAAAAATAAATTCTAGCTGGTAATGAAATCGAAAACGTAAATTAATTGTAAATAATGATTTATTGTATCGCGATTCATAGTGAACTATTATTCATGATCATGATTTCAATAAATCGAAAATCGCCACAGCCCTAATCATAAACTAAAGCTGAGATGGTGATGCAAAATACACAGGTAAGACTACTAAAATATTATAGGTTAAATGTATATCACAGTTTAAAAATGCATTACTTAAGGAATTGGGAAGAACAAGTTATGCATATGGTAACAGAAATAAAATTCAAGCAATAAATATTCTTGGAGTATCTCTACTTACAATAAAAGTATATGTGTTGGCACTTTTTAGTGAAGATTATTGGATCTAGTGTTAACAAATTTTATGCAGATTTATTGGGGGGAGTGGGGTAAAAATTAGGATCTCAAAACAATTCTGTTTTAAAATTTTCATTTATTAAGACAAGCTTTTTGAGGGGATTGGTTGATTACTTCCAGAAACACACCACAATTATTTTTATACTGTATTAAAAACTAAAAAAAAAATTTTTAATGATAAATTTCAGTTGTCATGCATTTCCTCCCCTTAAATATTTGTTTTGGCCCATGATAGCTCATCTTTTAGAGAACTCAATCACATAGAAATCAAACACAAACTCTTGGACTATATCACCATTGCTTTATTTTCAAACTCTGAAACACACTAAAGGGTTATATCAATTGGCCACTTGATAGCACTACAAAATTAGTAGGCGGAGCATTCTGCTGACTTATTGGTGCCAGCATTCCGTCCCCCTTGAAATATCATTTCAAAATCTCAGAACATTACAGAAATAAAAATTTAGCACATTATTTAATTAGACAATGCAAAAAAATCAACAATTATCTTACATAGAATACAAAAATATTACACACTTAAAATAAAATTGAACATTGTATACAAATCATTTCTGAAAAGAGAAGATATATTTCAATAGGTACAAAGAACAACTTGAATATACATTATATACCATTTTAAATACAATAACTAATTCTACCATATATACATTGATTTTATTCACATTGTAATAAACAAATGTTTGAAATTGCTCTTTTTTAAACACATTGTGGAGTTTTTACAAGTACTATTCCGACTTTGCCATCTGATCCATAAATTAAATCTTGTATTCTTCTCATTGTCCTCTGGCAAGGGGGGAATTTATCATCCTTTCAAAGAACCATAGAATTTTTTGAAACATTTTGCTTCTGAAACTGTCATTTGTATCTGGTTTACAAATTATTTAAATAATCTAATATCCAAATAATTTTTTCCCAAATCATTTGAACCATTTTGTTCAATTTTTTCCATTGAGATAAAAGGTTATCCTTTTGCTCTGAATAATCTGGATCAGGAATACTATTTATGGAATGGCTGATAAGAAAAGGGTCTGGGGTCAAAATTGTTTGGATCAGATGACAAAGGTGTCAGTGGGTGACTGTTTAGAATATCTTCAATTTGAATAACAATAGTCAAAAACTGTTCCATTGTTAAACATGCATTACCAGCAACTCTCTTTAAATGGCAGTTGAAAGATTTAACTCCCACTTCCCATAAGCCACCGAAGTTAGGTGACCTTGGTGGAATAAATTTCCACGTCAGTTGTTAAGTAATTAGCTAATGGCTCTGGAGGTCTACCAACCATATTTTGTAAGTGTTTTAAGTCTGAATTGGCAACTTTGAAATTAGTTGCATTATCAGAACAGATAGAGAAACTAGCACTTCTGCTTTAAAAAAAAAAAGCGTTTTAAATTGGCAATCATTGCATCTGCAGTTTCAGACGAGTCCCAAAATCCATGAAGCGCAGTCACTTCCGCGTTTGGAATAACGAGACATCTTTCAATGTTAATGTCATTTAAGTTTGTTAAAGATGTTACAAATTCTTACCATTCACCAACTTCTTTCGCGGGAAGCATTTCACCCCAATCAATCTTGAGCAACTACAATTATCGCTTGAAGATTTTTGCCTTAGTGATCACTGAGCCAAGCAACACAAGTGGATCAAAAAGTGTAGCGATAATGAATAAGACCGATCTTTTGGTAGAATGAGGATTTAGCTCTACATCTACTTTAAAAGTAAAGCAGTCAGTTTTAGCTTTCCAGACAATCCCTCAAGTCTTAATTTCATCCGTAGATGAAAATTCATACTCTTTCTCCATGGTTGGGATAAGCTCAGAAGTATTCCCACACCACTTGTATAATGACATCTGGGCGGTTTTCAGAATGTCAACAAGTTAATGTTGCAAAGTTTTTGCCTCTTCCTATGTACTCGTTCCACTTAAAACGTCGTCTATATAAATGTCATGACACAAGACTGATACAGCACTTGGAAGGTTTTTCCCTCGTCCATGGAAATTTATTTGAGTGTTATGGTTAGATACGGAGCACTAACCGTTCCGTAGGTAATAGTATTTAGGTGATGCGTTTTAACGGGTTCATTAACTCCCTCTTCCCATAAAATTCTTTGGACATTTCTTTGACTCTCATCTATATTAATCATACAATACATCTGATGAGTATCTGCAGTAAATGCAAACATATGTTTTCTGAATCTAACTAACAATGTAAATAGATCATCTTAAATCACTCCACCGGTATATCGAATTGAACGATTTTCCAATGGTAGTCAAGGTGGACGCATTAAACACAGTACGTAATTTAGTTGTGCTTGCTTTTTTTAAAGGCCTATAGATGCCATGATGAGGCATATAATATGTCACTTCAGGTTCAACTGTTTCTTCTTGTAACTTGCTTATGTGCCCTAACTCCTCATATTCGTTCAGAAAGTCGGAATACAATTTTAGATATTTTTGGTCTCTAGGCAGGCGAGTACACAGCGATTCGAGTCATTTTAGAGCATTCCCTAGACATGACCAGTGCTCTTTAAACGGTATCGCCACAGTATATTTTCCTGTTTCATCTCTTCTATGTATTCGCATATAATGCTCCTCACAAATAGCATTCTCTTTATTTTTAGATAATTCGTTTCCTATTTCTTCAATCTCACAAAATTTTCTTAAATTTGGATTTAATTCTTCTGCTCCACATATTAAACCGCAATAATTAGAATTCAATTTATCTGAACTCGAAACGTTACCTCCTACAATATACCCAAATACAGAGTCCTGTAACGTCAGATTCTCATTTTTAGCATTTAATTTTCCCGACTTTATTTTATCATAAAAGTATTCAGCACTAATTAAAATATCTATTTTCTCCGGAATATTAAAATTAGGATCCGCAAGGTCAATTGATTCTGGAATCTTTACACGCGTATCGATCACACACAGCTGATTTTTCTGACGCGATTAATTCACCGTCGCCGCTATAATAACAGTAGTGTATTGAATTATATTAGAACTCATATGTCTCTTAAATTGAGGACAAGCATATAACGGAGGATTCTCACTCTTTAGACATAAATCACAATTTTTATTTTTCACTTCATTGAAAAATACTTTTGATGCCGGTTTAAATTTGTTGCTATAATTTTGCCCCTTTTTCATCTCATTTATGATTTCGCCTTTGGAAGCATAATACAGATCACATTCTTTTCCTAATTCGAGAAGTGTAAACCACTTTTGGTTTTGTCTAATATTGATATGAGTTGCTGTTTCTTTGTCCAACGTTTGGAATAATTTATCCGAAACCATTAAGTGTTTTAGGGTCCCGAAATCTGTTACACCTCTTAATTTTAAATAATATTCAAAACTCGTCATTAAGCGTGACGCGAATTGAAAATGACTTTCATTATCTTTAGAAGCATTTCTAAAATTCTTTAAAACCGCTTTGCGCTGTTTAATACATTTGATTTAACTTCGTCATAATTATTTAAATCTTTTTCAGCATTATAAGTTAGGATATTAGAAGTTCTTTCCCCTAACAAATTTAATAAAATCTCTGCTTTAAACTTCTCAGGTACCTTTTTAGTACTAAATGCTCTCTCTAACGAAGTAAAAAAGAAACGCCAGTCCTGAGCTTTGTTCGATGATTTAATACACAATATTCTCACAAGCTTTAATAAACTATCCAGTGACTCTTCTGGTTCGGTTTTACATCCCAGATTAACGAAAGTCTGAGTACTATTTTCATTAGCCCATAATTGCGCTAATTGTAATTCTATTTCAGTTCTCTCTAATCTGAGACGCTCTAGTTCTATTTAACTGTCCTGATCGGATTTTTGGTTTTTCTTCAACCTATTATTCGTCTTTAATAACTTCGTTGTCATTTTTGAACACGTCAGTTTCCCCAAATGCCTTTTTTTTTTTTTTTTTTTTTTTTTTACTCTTTTTCATGCCTTTCGTAACAACCAAACCTGTTTCCTCGGCAACGGGTTTTAATTCATCTTTTTTAATTTTGCTAAATCCGACATTTTATACATATAACTCAAAATAATTAAGGAGAACAATATTATTACAATTTTATTCTAAACTCATTAAAGCAAAATTAACTTCGTCTCGGGAAAATAATTATAATTCACCAAAAACAAAATTAACTTCATCTCAGGAAATTAATTAGTTAATAACTTAAAGGATATTATTGCCCCTACCTCTTTGCTGGGACTGCTGCCACAGGTGACATAACTAGATATCCATAACTGTCCATAATTCACCACTATTAAATCACAAATTTCAAATAATAAATCACTATTCAATAGATGCAAAGCCAACTCCGGCTAACTGGACCATGTTTTGGCCCATGATAGCTTATTTTTTAGAAAACTCAATCACTTAGAAATCAAACACAAGCTCTTGGACTGTATCATCATTACTTTATTTTCAACACTCTGGAACGCACTAAAGGGTTATATCATTTGACCACTTGATGGCGCTACAAAATTAGTAGGCGGAGCGTTCTGTTGACTTATTGGCGCCAACAATATTCACAACTTCTTTCAATTGTTTTTAATCAGTATTCCCAATAATTCTTTTTATCATTGCAATGAAATTCAAACAACTTTCATTGTTTCTACATATATGTTTCAAATATACATTGTATTTCTTTCCATTTTTCCAAGTTATAGCAAGTAGTTTTTTCATATCCTTGGGCATTAGTATCATTAATTCTTACTTTGTTTGATTTCATTGAATATTTTTATGAAATCTATTAGCAAGGCCTTCTAATATATTTAGTTATACATCTGATGTGCAGACAGATTATACTGTCTTTTCTCAAATTTTCTTAACATGTTTTAACCTTACTAAAATACTGTTAGATGTAACATGAATGAAGTATGACACATTATTTTAATATGGTAAGCAATTACAAATTGTTAATTATAAATAAGAATAGAAAATTTTTAAATTAAACAATGTGCAGTTGGTATTTAGGTGACATGAGCAGTAATGTTTACATGTAAATGTGATGACATATGACTTGATTCTGTTTGGAATACTCATGTATATTATAAACAAAACAGATATTATGCCTTCTATACAATGCATAAATGTCTTTCACAATTTAAAAATACTTTATATACAGAAATATGGATATTAAATGATACATAACTGATTTAATTGAAATAATATGCAGCTAATATTCATAGGAAGCCAATCGACTACCAAAGGAGTTTGGTTTCTGATAATAATAAAAGTAAATGTGTATTTCTGTACCATTAAACTTCACCACATAGACCATTTGACTGAAAAACCTTTAAATAAAGTAATAACTTTAAATCCATTGCCCATTAATAAGGCTAATTAGCTCCTCTCCTCTTGCATGTACAAATTGATATATAAAAGCATTTCATTTCTCTTTCTTTTTAATTTCTTATATTGGTTAATTAGTTTTTACTTTCACATATACAAAATATAGAAAAAGTATTGTACTCATCAAAAAATTCAAACTTCAGATTTTGAAGAATCTTCACATTTTAGACTACTTTTGAATTAAAAAAAACCCGTTTTTGAGAAAAGTCTGCCTCTGACAAAGATAATTCAAAAACACTCAACAAAATCCATTCTGAGAAAGTCCGTATGTCCAGATATAAGTCAGCATGATAATTACAAAAAGAAGACAGCTATTTGATAGAAAATTTGATATGCAGCTGTAACATCTTTATTGTAGACAACTGTCAAGTTTAGAGCCAGATTGAAGAAGGCGGTTGACTGTCTACCAGTCTGTACTTTGAGAAACATATAAACACTATAACATAAAAATGCAAAGATTTAAATATATCAAATTAAGTATGTGATATTTTTAACTACAAATGTAGTTCTGCCTCAAATTTTGGTGTCATTTGGTTGAAAAACTTATTTAAAACACAAATTCAATTTTCATATTTGCCACTTGCCAAAAATTATTCAAAGATTCACATGATAGATCCAGTAAACATACTAAATTCAGGCTAAAGTTAATATTTCGTTACTATTGTATGCCAATGCAATGCAAAGCATTATCTGGGATAATATCCTTTTTAGAGAGTATGTATAAAAATTTGGGGGAAACCAATCCCACAAGTTTGTTTCTTCAGTCTTTGAGTAAAATTCCTCTAAGATACAAACTAAATTGCTACTTATCTGGTACAAAGACACTGTTTTTATGAAAATGTTTATAATTAATAAACTATTATATAAATTGTATTTGCATCATTCCTGTTTTTATAATATATTCCTGTATAAATTTTGGAAAATTGTATTTAGATGAGTGTACAAAGAATTTACAGATGGCTCCTGTGATTGAAATGCCTTTTGTCATGTGAGGTTTCAAATCATTTTCATATTTAAGAAACTATGTAAAAATAATATAGAAAATTTAATTATTTAGAAACTCGGCAAATACTCTTCTTCATACCCTGAATAACTAATGGTACACCCTCATCCACTTCCAAATTCTAGCTATATTAGAAGCTTTCAACAATATCACTTTGAAACTTTAGAATAGTTAAATCTATATCATGTTAGGATTTAAAACTGACATACAGAATAAAAAGGCTACTTTTAATTCATCTTTGAAGTTAAGATAAATGAAGTTGTCCTGCCAGAGAATGAATTATAGTTTATTTGTGTTTCTTATAATAGTTGCCTTTGGTGATAAGCTTGCTCACCCAAATTATGTATTCTTAGATTGTTATATATTAATGTGGAATGTACATATTTTTGAAACATTTTGCCTTATTATTGGACAAGATTGATAAAACATGAATTGAATTAATTAAAATAAACTATAACCTGTACAAATTAAAAAATGTATATACTTTGAAATAAAGGAGTAGTGAAAAATCCTATTTCAGAATTAATATCCAAAAAAAGCAGTTTTTTAAAAACTAAAATTTAACTTCGACAAAAGAGTGTGATTGGATGTTTTGATGGATGAGTTTGAATTTCATAACGTTACAAATTTACTGTTGCAAATTGTGCATTACATTAAAAAATATATATAAAAAAAAAAGAAAGCATCATACAGAAATGAAATTGTTATAATTACAAAAATAATGTTTTGAATTTTAAGATAATGCAAAAAACGTTTTTGTGAAGTAATAGTAATGATGAATTTCTATAGGTAAGCCATATCAATTATTCATCTTGTGATGTTTAAACTCCTTTTTCTGCTAAATTAAACTTTGTTTGACGTCTGTTTATTGATTTTTCTACATCTTTTTTTCTCAGAATGAATAGCATTTTTGGTGAACTCTCTCTAGAGCATTTCTAATGACATTTTGCAGCTTCATTAATGAAGCATTAAATTATATGCTGCTGTAAATAAATTCAATGAAGCAATATGAATCGTTTGTATAGTTATTTGTTTACACATGATCATTGCCAATCAATAATATGTAATAAGAGTAGAGTGAATTCTAAACCACATATATCGGTGTTATATATATATATATATATATCTTCTTTACTTCTGTTTTTAACTTGAAAAATATTGTTTTAAAACTTAAAGTTTTATAGAATTATCTTTCTCTTATTTCTAGAGGACTGTCCAAACTTGTATCACACCCGAGTCGGTGGAGCTATGGCATATCTGTTTCGTAGGATGTATTTTGAAGTAAGTATTTCACATTCTTACTATTAATAAGAATTGAAAGCTATTCTCTCACTTAGGGCAATGTTTTGGCTCTTGTTTGGTTTTCAAAATCTTATCAGTACTTTATTATATTTATATTATTCTGTCTTTGCTTTTGACTAATTGTCTGTATTTTACCTCCTTTCTTCCCCGATTGTATTATGGATGAATCTCCAAAATATAAAGATATTCTTTTCATTTTCTTGTATATGAAATCTACAGAAATTATTGTAATTCCCTTAAAATTTAATATTAAATATTTGATAAATCTCCACATTTTTAGACCTGCCTGATCCAAGTAGACATTCTTAGAATTTTGTTTTTATACTTGCCTATTTGAGAATAATTCATAAGCACCAAGATCTAGATGGGTAAAACTTGGTACATAATCTGTATATCAAAACTGTTGATGTGTGGCAAATAAGAAATAAATATATTTGGCCATTTATAAGAAAATCATATATATATACAAATGCTGTGACTTAGAAACTACTTGCTAGATTGAGAGCTTTGACACGAGACCTTTAGATATAAGGTTAGATCTGTATCGAATTTTGGATTAAGTCCTTCGAAGTGTAGTTTCTCTGAATGATACTTGCATGTGAGAGTAAAAATTGTAACTAACAAAATCAATGAAATAAGAAAAATTTTGAATCTGTATAAGATTCTAACTTGTTATAAATAAATATATAGCCCAAATTTTAATTAACATTCAAATAATTTTTTCAGATGTCACTATGAATGTGTGCTTTTAGAGAAGGAAATAATTTAATCATTTCATCTGTTTTTATTGTATCATTCAACTTGTTGTATTCAGTTGAAAATTATTTTATTGCTAAGAATAGATATTTATGTGTTGAAAACACAACATTGTTTTTGATACTTAACATTAAAAAAACTGAGTCTTCTGGAGCAATAGTAAAGAATCTAGAGAAGTTAAAAATGTTACATAAATTCAAACTGATTTCAAATGTAGGTTTCT
The DNA here is from genome assembly GCA_026543865.1 of Argiope aurantia. Lineage (NCBI taxonomy): Eukaryota > Metazoa > Arthropoda > Arachnida > Araneae > Araneidae > Argiope > Argiope aurantia. Next base: position 273,484 of record JAPMOR010103252.1, read on the forward strand.
GGCTTGAATGAATTACAGTACACTCCCGAGTATCTGATTTGCGACTATCTGGCATAGTTTATTGTAATTAAATGAAAAAAGCAAGGCGTTGCATTAGCAACATTGCCAAGGCATTGGTAGCAAGCGTCTGCTATGATTCTCCTGTGAATCCTATGTAAAATACAAGTTGTAACAGGAAAAGATTAGCATTCTGCTCATTGTTGTTTATTGTTTTGTCATTGTGCAATGGACTTGTGTCATTGTGCAATGTAGCTGTTGCCCCTCGATACAGTAGTCATAAATTGTTCTTGGAGTATGCTTAATATTTTTTTTAATGTATCACATTGAAGATTACAGAATTTATGTTAAAATGTGAGAAGTTTATATCCATTTACATACTTTTTTCTCTAATAAATTCTTGAAACATACAGTGCAGTATATAAAACTATATGAATGACCAGTACAGAATCTTCTATTTTAACTCGATACATTACCAGCAACAGCTTCTGTTACTCCCCGGGACGCGGACGCATTCTACAAGGCTTGAGATAAATGGAGGGCTTAGTACTCAATAACAAGTGAAAAAATATGAATTATAACAGTCAGTTATTGTATTAAAACTTTGTCTTGCTTTATAGGCAGATCAAGAAATGAGTTCATAGAACTCCAATCTATTTGGCTTTTTTGTTTTCAGGCCTGTCCTTTCGCCATATTAGGCTGGATATTCGGGAGTGTATTGTGCATTATCCTTGTTTTCTTTGAAAACCTTATTCATTAAATTCCTTTCACACATTCTTTTTCATTTAAAAGTCTGTGATACTGTCTAAAAAGTAATTCAGTTCAAAGTTGTAGATTTATGTTGATGTAGTTGTAGATTTAACTTGCCCTATACACAAAAATATTTTATAGGGAGCATTATTGATTTTTATGCATATTTATTACTACAAATCAGAATATACAATGTATTTATATTTTAATAGGAAGAATTAAAAATACTAAATATGAATGAACCAAAAATAAGAAATTAGCAATTGCTTGTAGCTTAAAAATTACCATAATACATTTTTTTTTTTCCAGGAGTCCATAGATTATGAACCTTGGGAAGAGATGATGTTTGTAAGTTGCTGGACTACTTTTCGACAAATCCATTAGATTGTTTCTAGACTTTGTTTACTGATGTGACATTTTAACTTTCTTATGTTTTAGGACACTGTGAAAGACCATTTGGGTGTTCAAAAGGCACTTTTAGTTAAATTAATAAACATCAATGAATTTGCTGTTGCCTTTAGATTTGCAGAACTCTTCGGAATGAACAAGAATGATTGGCCTGATATTATGAAAACTATGCCCTGTCCCGGACCTATGTAAGTTCTTTTCCAACAAAAAAATTAATAACATTATTTGCAAATGAGTATATTTTCAAGGGGCCATATGTCATTCTATACTTATAATAAAAATGAGTTTGTGGTGTGTATGTGTGTGTCTATATTCCAGACCATTTGATCTACTGTAACAAAATTCGGCACATGTATTCCTTGGAGAACAGGTATGTATACTTCAAAGCAATTTTTTTGAATTTTTTTATTAAATCTAAATAAAAAGTGAAAGTGAAATTCCGGTGTTTTTTGTGATTCCAGAAAATATTATTGCACGATTTTTAACACGATTACACGATTTTGGGATCAAGTTGAAGTTCAAAAAAATTATCTTTTTAATGATACAAATGTTTTAACTTGTAAATTAAATCTCCTTATTCTATGAATTTTTAAAAAAATATTTATATTTCTCAAAATTTATTTTGTACAAATTAAAATTTAATCTGTACAAGCACATTTTGCATGGACGGGGGAAAATTAATTTTATTATCAACATGTTAGCTTCGCATTTTTAAAAGCTGAAATTAAAAAACAATTTAACTGTTACTGGAAATTGAATCTAAAAAAGTGTAATTTTCATCATGCATCTGTATGAAATGAAATAAATTTGAAATATGATATTTTTTTAAAAAATGAATGCAAAAAAATTTGTATGACATTTTGTAATATCTATATTTTTAATTTAATAAATTAGTTTTACTTAAGGCATATCTGGTTTATTTTATACAGGGTATTCAGGGCTGAACAGTTATTTTTTAAATCTTTAATAATAGACATACATCTTCTAACAAAAATGGTCTCAATGAAGTAAATTATATATTTTATCTAAGTTCAGTTAATAAATGCTTTGATGAATTATGAATTTTAAATTTTTACATATATCCTCTGCCTTGAGAATCACAATCAACAAAATATTTTTGAGGCACTAATATTTTAATTAAAAAGAATTGCAATTCATTCAACTAAATCAGTCACTAAACCTGACTGATTTATAAAAATTTAAATATCATTTTCCTATAAAAACGCAGAATTTTAGACCTTTCCATCTATTGTCTTAAGACAATACACTAATCAGTGCCCCAAGTTTCTCCAAGGCTGATTATTAGATGCATCTCAGCAGCAGATGGTCATATCTGTTTAAAAAGGCTAATCAAGATGGTCCAAAGAGAGATTTTTTCCATTGAAATTCAGAATTTCCAACACCAAAAGGATGTATTACATAGTAATAAACTGAAGTATTTAAATCTTTTCTTGATAGTGATGCTGTATTGAGAATGAGTGGATGCCTGGATAATTCAGATTTTTTAACTGAATACTCAGCGATCTTACTGAATAAACGTAAATTAACCACTCAAATAAATGACCATGCATTAAAAAATCATCATATTGGTGCAACATACCCTCTGCATTGTGTCAGAGAAAAGTTTTGGCCATTGAATGACTATTCTTTGTGCAAAGAAATAATTCATGAGTGCATTATCTGATTATGTAATGTGTTCCTTTTTTTTTTTTTTTCTCCTTAATGTGTGTGAAACTATTGATATAGTGTCAGTAAATGAGTGATAACCTATGGGCAATGCAAACACTGTGAATAAAAAAAATAATAAACTCTTTAACAAATATTTTACTTTGATATTTAAATTTCATGCAAAAATGGCTTGTTCTTTCTCTAATAATTTGGTAGATTGTTTGCACTCCTAAGTGATCTTTGGATTTATTGTTTATAAGAGTAGTCCGTTAAAAACATAAAAGATCATATCATCTAATGGCTTGAAAAAGATTGCACTTTCATATTTATCCACAAGAATCAACATTTCAAAAAGAAGTTTTGAGATCTCTCCCTGCTATTATTTAAAAATTAAAAGTAATTGTATACATGCTAATAAGATATTTAAAAATTTATATGATAGACATATAA